>JAZBGX010001681.1:0-15118 GCA_037414775.1 Zonitis immaculata
AAATCCTGACTCACTATACAGACTGTCTAGAGAATAACGGATATTTGTGAGGTTAGAATGGCTAGAACATGGTGACTGAAACAAACTGTAGACCTACGGTTAACTTATAGGCTAATATAATAACTAGAGACTTAACTGCCTATACTTTGTGCATAAGTACTGCAATTTTTATTTGTTGCCTGTCAGCCAGTTTTGTTAAGCAAACCGGATTAGTACGATCTGCTATGTTCTCATATGTATGCGAAAATAATTGGTTGAAATGCTCTAATTGATTCAGTCGCGGCTAGTTTTACGCGATTTGAGACTAACGTATCACAGCTCAATTTATACGAGCCGTACTTTTCCAACCAATTTCGGGATCTATGCGACGTTTACAAAGTCACCGCCAATTGCTAGGAGAATTACCGTGATACACTCGTTATAATTCCGCCAAACTTTGTAACGACTGGGTGATGCACAATGTTTTTCCAACGTCCGTTTTACTGACGTTTTATCGACATCTGAAATTTCGAGACGATGTCAGTAAAACGGACGTTGGAATTGGCTATTTTACTATATAATTTCTACGAGAAGTTTTTATTATCTATATTATTTCAACGCTTGTGTGACCGCTCCCGTTTTGAATAAGGTTATCTATACGGAATTTTCGCAACGTCATTAAAACGGACGTTGGAAAAACATGTTGTATGTGACCTAGACGTTAGTATTTTTTGCAGGAAGAATCAATTCTTGCAAGTTAGTGCTTGTAGCCTGCTTTGCCGGTCACCCGATATAGTTGATTATTCTTATCAAAATTTTAATTAATAATTATATATATATATACTCACATTTTGATGAACGTGAAAATAAATAAAAACAATTGATAACTAAAAGAAATTTAGAAAATTTCTTCTTATAATTAAAACATTAATAATTTCAGTTTCTATATTATGTAGATAGATATATAAATTATGAATAGTTCAATTGAGAATTGAGGTTAGGATCAATTTAAATTGCGTGCTCTCTATTTTACAACCAATCAGTTTAATGGATTTATTCTATCTAACAATATCTAGTTATCCATTTTAAATTTATTCAATTGTTTTTCTAATGTTCAATAATTTACATATCTTGATTGGTTAATTAATGTTTTATCCACCTATTTATTGATTATTATTATAATTATAACAACTTATTTCGTAATATTATACATATAATTAAACTCACATTCACTTGTTTTAGAGATAAAATGTGTTTCCTGGTCTATTTGCCACATAATATAGCAAACTGGTGGTAATGTACGCTATATTAATATAGAAATGATGGTCAGTTGTTGATAAAAAATTATATATATGTATGTATACATGAATTTTTCATAAGGCAACAATATGGTTTTATGGTTGACGAGAACAAACAACACAACAACAACAACAATAAAGGATCTATGCTCTAATGATTATTACCATCAACTGTTGGTAATTTTCATTTAAGGCACGCGACTTGAAGCTATCGAAAATCAAGCAATTCCCAGTCATTTTTATGTTGTTGTTGTTTTTTTTAATCAATTAATTTTGACGAATTTCGATAACAAAAATGTCAATAATTCCAGCAACAAAATCCTTACCAGTTTATGCACCATTCGAAGTTATCATACATAATACAGCCGATGATTGTTGGCTATCGTTTCTAGGTAAAGTTGTCGATTTAACACCGTTACTAAAAAAATATGAAAAAGACAATTGTATAAGACCATTAGTGGCATTTGCTGGTAAAGATATCAGTCATTGGTTCGATGAAGATACAAACGAATTACAAACCTATGTTCATCCGATAACTGGTCGTATTGTACCATATTTACCATATGGTAAAATACCGGGTGTACCACCAAAATCGAATTATGAAGATAAATGGTGGAAGAATCCAGTTTATCAAATTGGTACATTAACAAAAACTGTACGACCATTGAAAGTTATTAATATGTTGAATTTCAAAGAAGTTGTAATGAATGTATGTTGTGAAGATAATTTTGATAGGATAGCGGAACGTTATTCACTTTACAATAAACAAACTACCAGCTATACGTGGAGGTAATTTCGCTCAACCAAAAACATAAACATCCTCTAATCTTTGAAAAATGTTTTTACAGGTATTTTGATGAATCAGTTGATATGGCAAAGACATTGGATGAAAATGGAATACCCGATGAACGAGAACTATTTCTGAGTATTGGATTACCAAAAAGTTTCTATATACCATCAGTATGGATTTATTATAATGACGATTTAAAATATTGCGGTGGTCATTAAATCCTTATATTGTGCTGAAAGTAGTATTACAATAATAATTCACAATAAATATGACATAACTAGTAAAAAAAAAGAAAAGACAAACTTTAATAAAATTTAAACATTAAAACAAAAATTAATAAGTGTAAAAAAAGTTGATAAAACTAAATTTAGATAAATTTTTGTTTCTTCCATATAATTGGCTGGTTTTTCGCCTAATGAATCGATATACAAACGGTTTTAACTTTACCAAGTATTCTTTTTTTCCTTACGTAACAAATTTCAATCGGTTATTGTCAATGCATTAGACAAAGTTGGCCAATTCATAAAAAATTTAGCACCCAATTATAAACATTTTTCACGGATTACAACTTTTTTTTTTTTTTAGATATTTACAAAAGAGTGCAATTAGCAATCACATCAGCACACCTAAGCAATAAAAAGCTAAACTTAGAATAAATACATACAAAAAAAAAATATATATATATATATCATAGAATTTGGAGCAGTACTAAAATTTTAACTCCCTCTATCCTCAATGTTAAATTTAAAAAAAGAAAAGAAAAATACTAAACTTTACCACAGCTCTATACACTCATTAATATTCAAGATATAAAAACTTTCTTCTAAATGTTCCGTAGTTAATAATAATAATAATAATAATAGTAATAATAATATATGAAAGTTGAATAGAATATAGATCGTTTCTCTTTTAATTTTCCATTATTAGTTTATTTGATTTGTTGTTGTTTTTTTCTGTAATTAATCGTAAAAAAGTAAGTCAACATTTCAGTCTGCAGCATTTGTTGTTTCAACAATCAATTTGTTATCAATTGGTGAATTATCTTTAACTAATTGCGGTTCATTTTCATTATTGATAACAATTTGTTCTGTAACTATTGTAGAAATACCATTTTGTATTGGTTTCTCTATTTTTGTTGTTTTATTAATATTACGTGCTATTTCAGTTGATTTTTTACCATTAGTAATTGTTGTTTTCGTTGATGTTGTTGTTCGAGAACCGGAAGTCTAAAATTAAAAAAAAATAATAATCAAAAACTCAATATATATATATATAAAATGAAAAGGCAATAATTCTTACGTTGAGTTCGGTTTTTTTAATAGTACTACTACTACTAATAGTTCTGCTTGTTGTTTTCGTTGTAGCTGACGTTGAACGTGAAGCCGTCAATTTATTAGCACTCTCTTTATTTTGTTTATCAGTATCAGCAGCTGATTTCGTTATTGTTTTACTAACGGGTACTTTCGGTTTTGTTGTTGCTGTTGTTGTTGATGCATTCACAGGGCGAGTTGGACGTGGTTTTGTTGTAGCTGTAGTATTTGTTGGGCGAGTTGTTGGTCGTGGTGATGTTGTTGTAAGTTTCGAAGAACTTGGCCTTGTTAAATTCACCTACAATTTGAATAATCAATACAATAATAATAATAAATTTATTAATTTTTTTTTCTAATACTTTTGAATGATCTGATGTCGGACTTGTTTTAGTTGTTGTAATTGTACTCGATGTTACATTTGCCGGTTTAGTTCTAGTTGCTGAAATTCCAGTTGTTGGTCTTGTTCTATTTGCTGTAATTCCAGTTGTTGATGTACTAGATTTAGTTGTACTTGTACTACTAACTCTAGATATTCCCGCTGAAGTAGGTCTAGCTTTAGTAGGACTCACTTTACTTGGAAGTGGCCTAGATGATGCTGGTCTAGCTGTTGTTGTTGTTGTTGCACTTTCGGTTTTTCTAATTGCTGTTGTTGATCTAGCTGATTTCACATCACCATTGGCCAATGGTTTTTTATCAATACTTTTACTAGTAGTTGTTGTTGTACTACTTGTAGTAGTTCTCGGTTTAGCAGATGATTTACTAGCTAGAGGAGACTTTGTTGTAGCTGGTTTTGGAGTAGCATCACTAGTTAATTTCGGAGCTGCACGTGATATTGTTGAAGGTTTTGTTGATGTAGTTGCAAGTTTATTTTTAGTTGGTGCCATCGTAGCTTTTGCAGTAGTAGTAGTAGTAGTAGTAGTATTGGGTTTTTTAATAGCTCCAATCGTTTTCTTTGCAGCAATATTTGGTTTATCCGATTTTTTATCAGCTGAAACGGTTGCAATAACTGCGGCTGCTCCAGCAGTCGCAGCAGCAACTGTTGCTACAGCAGCTACATTATTTTCAGTCTCTTCAACTTTGTTAGCAACATCAACAAGAGAAGAACTATCTCCAACTAGTTTATTATCAAAAATTTCTTCAGTCTTAACATTAGATTCTCCTTCATTTTGTGTTGGTAATGGATATACACATTTGCTTAATGGATGATCAAGATCTAACATGTTCATTTGATTCGGAATATCAGTTGGATGTTCATTACTACTTGTAGCCGTTATAGGAGGAGCAACAGGACTAGCTAATGGAGAATGAACATCAACAATATCACTCCTTTCCAAGAATGAATTCACTTCTGTTGTTGCTACAGATTCAGGTGGTGACAATGCATAAGCTTCTTCATGAACTAAATTTTCCATTTCTTGTTGTTGTTGTTGTTGAGTAGGTGAAGATTGATTTACAGGTGCTATCTCTTGTCCTAAAACATCACCAATTTCTTGATTTGGAATTGGTGACATAACAGGCGATGATACATCTTTAACTGATGATGTTATATCTTCAACTGGTGAAACATTAACTGATCCTTCTTCTTCTTCTTCTTGTTTTCGATCAATTTCGATTGATGCATTTGATCCAACAAAATGTGTTTCTAAATTCGTACAAACATCATTCACATTTGTTTCTAATACGGTTGGAATTGTTGTTTGAGTTGGCGATAATGTTTCTTCAATTAACATTTCAGGAGATGATATTGGTTCAAGTGTGGGCAATGGTGATGGAGTTGTTGCTGTTAATTGTTTGTGTTGTATTGTTTCGAATTCCGCTTCTATTGGTGTTGTTGATTGTTGTTGTTGTTGTTGATAATCTATATCTAATAAATTATTATATTGTTGATTATCCAATTGATTCGATTGAATTGGAATATTTTCTAATATCTCATTATTGATTGGTTCAGGTGTTGGAGACATAGCCACTAATTCCGGTGATTTGGCAATTCTTCTATCACAAACAGATACTAATTCATCGTCTTTCTGTTTTATTTCTTCTCCAACTTCTTTTTCCTCAAATTCTTCCGTTTGTTTTTCTTTTACATCTTCTATTAGTTCTTTCTCTTCAATTTCTTCATCTAACTCTACTTTTTTTTCTTCTGTTGTTTCTACTGTTTGATTAGTTTCAATTGGAATTGGATTTGTTGTTTTTGGTAGTTCACAACAAACATTTGAAAAATCATCATCAACTGGTGATGCAATATCTTTTTCATCATCAACAATTTTATCTAAATCTGTAGTTTGTATACGTTCATCATTAACTAAATTAATAATATCACCAGCTTTTGTTGTAGTGAATGTATTATTATCGACTAGTTGTTGTTGATTACTTGGTTCATTTAAAAATTCATCAATATCGTCTGGTAAGACTTGTACTTGATTTAAATCAATTGGACCAGTTTCACTTTTATCTTGATAAAATGACATTGACATAGGATCATTTTCTTTATTTAATATTGTTGATGTAGTAAAATCGACATTATCATGTCCAAATAATGTTGATTCGTCAAATGATGCAATTGTAGCTGTTGATTCATCACCATAAACAGCTCGTGTAGATAGAGCCGCTTCAGATTGATCTAATAATTTATTTGGTGTGAATGGTGTAGCATTCGGTCCAAAATGGAATTCATCACGATTGATTTTAGTTGGTGTTAATACAGTACTTGGTTGGAATTCGGGTATTTCATCGATATTTTTACCATTCAATAAATTCTCGATTAATTCTTGCGATGACGATTTTTCATCCTACAATAAATTAACAAACTATTAATAATGTTGTCCAAATTTTTTTGTTAATTATTACATTTTCATCTTCATGACCGTTAGTAGTATTATTACTGCAAGCATCAATATCACTAGGTCTAGATTTGACTTCTTTTTCAAAATCTTGTGGATTTGGTACACTTAAATCGATATCTTTAGCACGACTTGGTGATTGTGATATAACTGGATCATTCATTAATGCTTGACAAGCTGGTGATTGTAAATTTCTAGTTGGTGATACCGGTACAAATTCAGCTGCATTCGGATTCAATTGCGACATGTTGTCTTGATTCTCTTCAGTTAAAGCCGCAACCTAGATAATAGTTTCAATAAATAAAAAATAATAATAATAATCTATAGAATACCTCTTTGTCTGGCTGCGTGGGACCTATATTTTCTTTATTAGCTTCTTCGCCTTTATAGTAATTCCACTCGTCTTCTGAATCGTCACCACTATCAGCCGCGTTCTCTTCTAAACCACTAACATCATGTACTAGATAGACAAAAAAAAAAAATAACTTATTAATAATAAGAACAAGTGACAACCTTCAACACCTACATTTTGCATAGTATTTAACAAAATTGAACGAAAAAAAACAACAAAACAATTGCCACACCCTTGAACAACACAAAACGATCCGGGATCTTAGTAAAGGTGAATTGAATTTAACTACCACTACTACCATTTTATTGATCGTATGCAATGATGCAAATGCAACTAGATTGCATCTAAGCCGATTGATATGAATTTGATTTTATGCAATAAACAAACTACAATGAATAATAATAATAATTGTCGAATAGTAATGGTATATAAGGCTGTTATATAAAATTCAACAGGTGGTCGATTAGGCTTATTCTAGACATGATAAGAGCTCTATTTAGACCATAAAATGAGAGACAAACATAGAGATGTTGGTTATATGTTATCATTATTATATGGAAGACAAGAGAGAGATAGGACTATGTATAGAAATATATAAATTATACACCCCATTTATTTGATATTTATTCATCATGAATTCAAGTTGATAGAAATAACATTGATTGATCAAACTAAATAAATAGAATATAACCAAAATTAACAAATAGAATTACAAAATCGACTTGAAACACAACAGGTTAATAAATATTCAAGTCGTCCTCCACAATAATAATTTTTGATTTTAATAAAATAGTAACAGTAGGTCGTTTTATAAGGTAAAACAACCTACTTTCTTATAATTAAAAATTTTGTGGAAATTTCTTAATAACATCAACTAAACGAACAAAACCAAATAATTCATCAATTGAGAAAACCACAAATCATGGTACATTGTCGTTATAACCCAACAATTGTCATTTAATATGGAAATAATGGATTTTGTTCTTTTATAGCACAAGGTCGTATTACATTTTTTTTTTAAAAAGAATTAATCAAATTTCTAGAAAACAATTCCAACAAGACTTTATTGTGTTTGATAAAAAAAATTATCAAAATAGTTTCAAGGCTTTTTGGGAGCAACCTTTAAAAAAAAAAACAAAAGAAGGTACCATCTCTTTCGAATCTATTAACAATAAAATTGTAATAATCGCCTTAATTTTATCATAGGAAAAACATAATAAATGGAAAATAAATGCAACAATTTAAAGATAAGTGAGAAAAAATAATGGTTTGTGCCAAAAAGCCAATCTAAAAATAACCCAATAATTTCAACACACACACTCTCTCTCTCTCTCTTTTACACAAACACTTATATATTCAAATACAAATATTTTTTTAAATTATATTTTCGGTTAATTAGAAATCCATATTGAAATTATCAATTATTTAATAAAATTAACAAATTAAAAACAAATGAAATACGGAAAAAAATGAAAAGTCATAACGCCATAGATATCACATATAAACTTAGCACCCCTCTCTCTTGCTCTTCAACAATCTAACAAGAAAAAACCGGTAATCTTTCCTTATTTAAAAGAAAAATTAAACAACATACCTACTAGATAAAATTGACGATTAACAACTATTTAATAACCAAATTTAAAAAAAAAAATAACTACTATATTAATATAAACTTTAAAATAAAGGAAATCGTTTTGGTTTTTTTTTCAATAACTACGTATTTTTTTTTTGGTAAAGAAATTATTTTTAAAGTACTTCCACAATTATTAATAATAACAACGACGACAACGACAACGTTAGGAACTTCACAGAAGCCGGTAGAATAATTGCGGGTTGGGTCTAATAATACGCATGCGCAACACCCCAAAAGAAAATCCCCAAAAAAAAATTACCACAATAAAACAATTTTCAATAATAACTAAATCATTAATAAAACAAAATAAAAGTAATCTAAAATAATTAAACAATAAAATAATATAAATTGAATACATAACGACGGAAAATTTGAATTAGACGGTATTACAGGTAACTGTAGAACTTTTAATACAATAGACAGGGCCGCATTAAGGATTTTTTTGTTTTAACGGAATATGCATTACTAAATATCTAATTGTTAGTATGAATGTAAATTATAATTGATTTGTTTGTATAGTTTCTAATTTGGATTGATGACATGGTTTGAAATTACCGTTGAAAATGTATGCAACGGTTCAAATTTATGCAATGGAATTTGATTGTATGTATACGAAAAACAATAGAATTATAAACATTTTTTATCGAAATAGTTTGTTCGTTATATAAAATGATAAACATATTAATGATTATTATTATTATTATTTAATAATATGAAAAATAAATATGTAACATATGCAACCAATTATACACCATCATTTTATAATTTTTATACCGAACGTTCCAGTCAATTGAAGTAGAGCAAACAAACAAAAAATAAAACAGTTAAATGACTTTATTTTATGTTTTTAATAAATTACGCCAATGAATTTTATTAGGTTTCATGATCGATTACTCAATTATTTTATTGCTACAACTAAATAATTATAATAGGTAGATTATTTGAAAAAAAAAAAACAGTACAAGGTTTCTTTGATTAATTCAAGCAGAAAAAAAATATGAGTCACCATTAAATCAAGTATAATCAACGAATAATTACACAATCTTCTGTTACTTTTTTTTTTTCGTCCCTATCTTGAATATTTTCGACTATTTGGGAATAATTAAAATAATAATAATAATAATAATCAAAAAAGTTGTGCAGTTTTTAAAATTACGAAAATAGAATTATATCGTTGTTGTTGTTGTTGATGATGAAGAATTTCCCAACCAAGAGTCTTTTCAGTTGTTATTTTAAGAGAGCTTAGCTTCATAAAGAAGGGTTCATTAACATGTCGTATAATAATAATAACAATAATAATAATGATGATGATAATAAAAGGAAACGAAGAATAGACATATATATATATATATATATATGTAGGATTCAAAAATAAATTCGTCCTCTTAAAACAACAACCACAAATTATAAACATTTCGAAAAGTCATCATATACATTAAATATTGTATATGTTTCTTCCAGAAGGAATCCTTTTAGAAAAACCAGACGAATAATGAACAAGAGAAAAAAATGGCATTATTTTTTTCTCCTTCTTCTGAACACATTAAGAAGAGCTATTGAGTTGTTTTTTTTTTTGTTTTTCTTTTTGACGATATAAAGTGGACTCATTAAAATAAAACTCTTATAAATTCATTAAGCATTAAGTATACGAATTTATCAAATTTTCAATTGAACGCACACCAAAAACTTGGGTAGATTTTTTATTTTACTTTGATATTATTTCAATAAAAATGAATAAATTAATATACAAGGTGTCTCCATCATAACGTTGTTGTTATTTATATAAAATATCGACTTGCGTTTGCCATCAAACGATAGCTTTAGATTTCCGAAATAATCCAATTATTTTCAAATAAAATGACACTAAACCGAATGGTGCCCTTTTGGTTTAATAATGAGAATTTGTATTTGGAAAAATCTAATTCGAAATGAAAAATACAAGTCGACATAGCAACAGCGTTATGAGGGGATTCTTGGGACAGACTGTATGTATATACAGTTTGATTATTCAATTGGAAAAAAAATTATAATTTTAATTGTTTACACTTTTTTACTTAATGAATTGTTTAAATTATTAAAATGCAAATGTTATAATTATAATTTCTCTCTCTCTCTCTCTCTATCTATCTATTAGATATGCTCAACAAACAATTTTTATTATTATTCATTTATATTAATTAAATTACGTAAAAGTTTTGTCTATTGAAAGATTTATTATTAAGTATAGAAAGAAAAAAAAAAGAATTTATTTCTAATTAAAATTACGAATTGCATCATAGCCTATATAAATTATAATTAGATATAACGGTAATAATACAGTTTTTATTTTTAATTATTCAAGTAATTTGCAAATAATTCAAATAATCAGAACTTTGGATATAAACAAAATATTCCACTATCAAATGAAGAAAGAAGAAGAAACAAGTATAGATAAAATTTTTGGCTAATTAATAATATTTGATTGGAATATTAATTAAAAATTGAAAAATTCTTCTATCATCTATACAGCCTGATTCACAAATGACTTTCTTCGGTCTATAACTCTGTGGTCCTAGTGGAAAAAATTAAGAACGCATATTGAAAGGATTCAAAGTGTGATAATTTGAGAACATTTTGACATCAAAACAGTTTCTTTAGTTTTACGAGATATGTGGAAAAATTAATATTATTTATAAAGACTATAATTCAATTACTATACAGTGCGGTCGTTTAGTCTGGGAATCTGGAAAAAAAAAGTTATCCGTTTATTCATGAGAAAAATCCTCGGACAGGTTGATTTTATTTTTTGATGGCGCATCTTTTCTGATAGTTGAAATTCTTCTCCACTCCCACTCAACATTTCATTTCCAGGTATCTAGACTTAACGATCGCACTGTATACAACATTCATTTTTCAACACTTGATATTTCCGATGCATTTAGGATATAGGAAATATTCTGTTCTTTTCTTTTACTACATGCGGACCACCCTCATGAGACACATAATTATTAGAAATTCAGTGAATCTCTAACAAATAATATTGATTTTCCACATTTCCCGAAAATCTAGACAAACCGTTTTAATGCCAAAATATTGTCTAGATATCATACTTTTTAAATTCTCTACTAGGACCAGAATAATATATAGACCAGGACGTTATTTGTGAATCACACTGTATACATATATATATTTTTTTTGTCTATAATTTTATAATTGGAATTTCCAAACTGAAATCATTTGAAAACAAAGAATTCAGTTGGAATTGAAGAAAATTTGATGGAAATCAATAAAAATTAAATTTTGTTTTTAAATTTCATGAAAATTCACAACTAACCGTGAATAAGTTGAAATTAGTGAGACAAATTTAGGAATATTTGAATATGAAATTTACAAATTATATTCCGAAAAATATGATGCATAATTGTTTACTAAAATATTATAAAAATTGGATTCAGTTCAATTTTATTTTACATATAATGAATTTTAATAGAAATTCTACAGGATGTCTCAGATGTAACTACCATAATAACTCTGTTGCTATTCAAATTATCGTTACAGTTTCATACAGTCAACGGTCACTACAAATATTTTGCACAATTTAAACTAATTTCTATTTGTATTACAACGTGTCGCTATATACAGTGTGGCATAGACTTTAGACAATTCATAATTTTTGATCATTTAAAATTACCGTATACAGGCGATGTACCCAATCGCAAAACAACAACATTTTTTAATGAAAATTAAATTGACTTTCTCATCGAAAGATTCGGTGCGCCATCTTGTATAGTAACGACATTTTTAAAATTATGAAATTGTACAAAATGGCCTCAAACTAACTGGCATAGCAACAGAGTTATGGGACACTATGTATATGTATTGAAAAAAAAATCCTCTCATCTCTATCTTTAAAAATACCATTTCAACTTCAAAGAAACAAGCAAACAAAAATTTTACCAACTCGTAGGACACAAAGATACAGATTTATTTATAGAACAACATGGAAATGTTATAATTATTAGATAAATTATTATTATTATTATTGTGGAATGTATAATTATATAGTTTAACTAACCACGACTTGGGGATTGTTTTCAACCAATTTTAATTGGTTTAGAAACATTTTTCAAACGTACTTATTTATTTTTTTCTTCCTACAAATTTATTTAATTTTCTCTATATTTCCCAATTTAGTGTTGTCTTCTTAAATCATCTATTTTATACACGAAATATAAGATAAAAAAAATATCCCAGAGATTTGTGTGAGATTGATCCAAAATACATTTGAGTTTCTAAAAATAATAATAACGATACAACAACAGCAAGAGGTCGTGGGATTTTCTCGTGATTTACATTGTATATGTTCATAAAATCTTGACAATCTTTTGTTTTATATAAAATGAGCCATTTTCAAAAAAAAACAAAAAACAAAAACTTTAATATTTTATTAAAGTTTAAACAGTTGGTGGTCTTATTTATTTCAGTTACCACAAAAAAAAAACACAACTTTCTATCTATACAGTCTGATCCAAAAATGACTTTCCCGAGTCTATAACTCTAGTCCTAGTAGATGAAATGGGAAAACGCACTTCTAGGATTCATAGTGTGATATCCAGACAATATTTTGACGTCAAAACGGTTTCTATAGCTTTTACTATATGCGAGCCCACATAAGGTACATAAAATTGAATTAATGTCTAATAAATTCTATTAATTTTTCAAATTTCCCGAAAATCTAATGACAAAATTAGGTCTAGATATGACATTTTAAATACTCAAGTACATTTTCCATTTTCTCCACTAGAGACAGAATTATAGGCCAGGAACGTCATTTATGAATCACACTGTAGAAGACTAGAATTAATTTTTATTTAAACAAACAAAACATTCGCTCCATCCTCATCTTATGTTCGTAATAGAAATTACTATATCTATAGAGAATGGAAAAACAACCCCCATGCCCCTAACACAATAAACTTAACATCGTGACATAAAATATAGACAAATGGCATTTTACCCTCAACATTTTTCATTCGAAGATAGTTTCAACAACAACTATTAGTAGGAAATTCTTGAATATAAGAATCAATACTTAAAAAAAAAAGAAATCCCTTTATTATTATTTTTTTTTGGACGTGATTCGAATATTTACCAAATAAAAAAAAAAAGGGATAGAATTTCATACAGAAACTAATTGGTAAATATTTAGAAACTTACCAGGATTGTTTGTTGTACAATTCTCGTTGGTTTCAATTTCGCCAATTGGTGATTTTCCTTTAATTATTCCATCAAGTTCTTCTATTATGTCTCGATCATCATCATCATCATCATCATCATCATCGTCATTGAACTGTTTCTTCAAATTATCGTCATCAATTTCTAAAGTAGCTTTTTCGATTTCTTCTTCTTCTTCTTCTTCTAGTTTTTCTTCTTTAGTTTCAATAAACGGATTAAAACCACCATCTGGATTATTTTTATTAATAATACCAGTTTTTGGTGTAATTAGTGCAGTAGGTAATAAAACATTAGCTGTATCAACATCAGTTTCTGGTCCTAAATCATCAACAATATTATTAACATCATCATCATCATCATCATCATCGTCAAATTCGGAAGCTGAACGTTTACCATTCGATTTGTCTAATTTATGATAGAAATCATTATTTGTTGATTTATCGAATAAATCATCAACAACAACAACATTATTACTACTACTACCATTTTGTTTATAATTCAATAGGAAATTATCAGTTTTCAAATTTTCATCATTAGTTGTTGTTGTTGTTGGATTATTATCAGCACCATTTGTATTTGTAAATGGATTATTTGCATTATCTAGGCTCGTATCCATTGCTATAGGTGAGCCGTGGCGGTTGGCCCAATGGGCTTCCGCTGCTATTTTAGATGGTTCACGTAAAAATACAACAATTACAGATATATTATCGGATGAGCCACTTTCTTTTGCTAATTTCACTAGACGTTCACTTATTATATCAGTTTGATCTGGAAATTATAAAGAGAAAATTATAAATATGGAATTTTTCAAGTGTAAAAAAAAATTATAAATTATAAAATTAGCCCGATAATAATTTTATTGATGAATTAAATAAATAAAATATAGTTGTAAATTTTCGAGTAATAGCAAAATATCACACTCTTTTTTCTACATAACACAATTATTATTAACAGACCATTTAATTGAAACTATACAGGATGGTCCGCCAGAGGCTTGCCTAGTCTCGTATAGGAACTCTGGTTCTAGTGGAGCGAAAAAAAAATCCACTCGAAGATCTAAAGTTTGAGAAATCGTTTTAACGTCAAAATGTTCTCTAAAAATCGTCGAGTCCATTTTTGTTTTTTAAATCATGATCAATTATTACAATTATTATTAAATAATTATGGATTAATTGCTACTATTACTAAATAATAATAAGAATACAAAATTGCAATAATTCCATGATTCTATTATAATTTTATATTCGTTTCACTCTATAATAATTGAGCTTGAAGAAAGAATTTGCATTATATATAGTCTCTTCCAAATGATAATAATTAGTATTATTATTATTATTAGGATGGTAGTCGTGATAGTCTCAGCTACCACCTGCAGATCGTCTACAAAGAACGGTATATAAATATAGAAACTGCATGAAAGGGTCGACGAACTGGTGCACTTTACGGCTAGTGAATCCCAGCCACAAGACTCCGGATCTTATTTTAAAGACAAGAAATTAAAAACAAAAACAAAACAAAAAGTACCATAAATGTTGAAAATGTTAAGAAAGGTACAAGAAGAACGATGATCACAGTTGAGTGATTTTACATCATCATCATCATCATCATCATCATTATTATTACCACTTTCAAAGACACGAGACAATTTTTTTGGTTTTTTTTCATTTATTGTTACTAAGCACAAGAAAGGAATTTAAGTCAT
>JAZBGX010001682.1:4192-16129 GCA_037414775.1 Zonitis immaculata
TGTTGCAATATTTTATTTGTTGTTTAGTTGAATATAAGTGCCAAGTTCAAGGTCTAAAAGACATTCACCAATTATGTAATATTAGAAAAAATTTAATCATTATCATTTATTTCTATGTATGTAAATTAGGTCTCTAGACATATTAATTGTATTTTATAATAAATTAATAATTTTGTAATTTGTTGTTTTTTTAATAACAAAACTCTCACTGTTCATATTGCAAAAATTTTCAATTTTTTTTTCTATAATTAAAACAAAAAATACTCAAGACCACAATTCTAAAATGTCAAGGATTATTTTCATTTGATTTCCTCATAATAATTATTTTCTTACAATTTTAATCGCCATATAGTTACATAAAGGTATTTTCCATTTTATCCAAACTATTTAATCATTTCTATAACTTATTATTTTTAATTATTTTGCTATACTTTGTTTATATTTATTAATGATGATGATGAAGAAAAATGAAAAGAAAAATTTGATCGGCTCAACGGAAATACAGATTATTGCGCTTATCAGAACGGAAATACGTTGATGCCAATTTATATACCATAAGAATTATTTGAATAAATAAAAAAAAATAATAATATCTTGTTTAATCTACAAAACTCATTGTTATAATATTGTTCATTTGTTTTATGCTTTGTTTTTTGGTACTTATTGTTAACAGGATTTTTTACGTGTTTTTTTTTTCAACAAAACCTTCATTTATCTTAATTATTCATCAAAATGTACTATAAAAAAAAACAAAAGTATTTTTTTTTTCTCTATTAAACATTTAGGCGCCTCGAATTCGTTGCTATCGTTGTAATTGATAAATGTTGATGATTATTTTTTATTTTTCCGGTATGTAAGTAATGAGAAATTAGAGGAAATTTTTAATTTTGTTTCAATTAATCAATGTTGAAAAAAATAAATAAATATAGCAATTGTTTTCTATTTGATTATATTGATGAGTTTTTTTTTTTAATATTCAGTAATGTTCCAGTGGGATTTTTCTATATTTATGATAAGTTTTCCTTTTTTCTTTGCGAAATTTCCTCCCCAATCGATCAATTTGCTATTTGTTTGGTTTTTCACGAGTTTCTCATTTTCTAGTTTGGATTCCAATCATTTTTATTCAATATATAGATATTTCATTTTTTATCGCTATAAATCTTATATATTCTACTGACATTTTCTAAATTTAAGATCGATTGTTATTTTGATTGGAAATTGTGAAATTTTCTACGAATTATATTTTTATTTTACTTTCGAAAGTTTCATTGTTCTATAATGTTCTCTTTTGGAAATTTGTTAGATTTGATTGTCCAAAATTTTGCCCGATAAACATTACAAATTCCATTTATATTTAAAAATCAAATATCCAAATTTTGTAGTAAATAAATTTTCAATCATCAAATTTTTAACTTTTCTCGGTATAACTTTTCTAAATCCTATTCAAAATTACCAACAAATTCATTACAATGTCAAAAAGTTCCGACACTAATCTTTTTTATGAAAGAAAAACGGAATTTAGGGAAACCCTGCGCTCGTAAAGTCTCTGGAAAGGCTCCATAAAAAAGACTTGCAGAACCAAATCTGGCGAGCAGGGTAACGGTCGACTTTCAGTACTATTATAGAAAAATAAGCTAGCGCATTGTCATGCAAAAGGAACCAGTCACCGGTACGGGAAATTTCCGGTATCAAGTGTTGAATTTGCTTCAAAAATTTAGAATGCTGCGTTCATTTCTGTGACCTTGGGTCATAAATCCGGCGAGAATCTATAGAAAAAAATGAGCATCGTTTTGATTTTCGATTTTATACCCCCGGACTTTGTCGACCATTTTGGAACCGCACCTACCACTCAAAAACTTGGTTTTCACTTGAAAAATCATCACCATACGCAATTTTCTTTATTTAAAATCTTTCCGAAGCACTTTAACAATTTAAAACAAAATTTTATTGCAACAAGTTGATGACTCAATGGCAAATAAACCACTATATGTATTTCAAACGGACACAGCTGGCCACTAAATGAAGTTATAGCACTGAAATTTTAACTGTAGGTGGCTAAGGAATGGTACTACATAGTTCCACTGTAGCATTAGATTTTGAATGAACTATATGTATGTCACAAATCAAGTATTCATTCAGATTTCCCATGGATAGACACTTTTATTGGAATGTGCTGTTTTTTTTTTGTGTGACGTTTTTTGGTTTATCCGAAGGTTTATCCCAGTAGTCTTTTTTTACTGAATAAATTCACCATGACCCTATTAGGATTGCTATCACATGATTTCTTCAAATGGTCAGTTCTATATCCGCTTCTTTTTTTTTTTTGTCTTCCAGGAATACAATAAACTTCTTTCAAGTATATAATCGAATGGGGATTTAATTTTCCGATTTTCCACGTTCAATGTTTATTTTAATTTTTATTTATTCTTACATATAATAATATTTTGGAAACAGACTTGAGTATGGGGATTTGTTTATTTATTATTTAGAAATAATTCACAAAATATAGTTAATGTTGGAAATTGTTTAGAATATTACGTAATTGTTTGAAGATAAAAGCCCTAATTTGTTAGAAATAGTGCGCTATAATTATTGTTGAAATTTTCGATATTGATTAGATGGATAAGGACGTTACACTTTCTATGGAAGAAATTGGAAATGGGAACATTGAAGAAGATGAAGAAGTCCATAAAACAACAACAATACCACCAATCGGTTCATCATCAACAATATCATTATCAGATGATAGTGATATAGAACCGGAAGAATTAGTATCAACAATACAACATAAAATATTGAAAGATCAACAACAAATTGATGATAACAATTCATATTATCGTTATTTTCCAAATCATAATAATTGTTTACCATCACGTATTGGTTGTGTTGTACCATCAAGACGTTTATCGCAATGTCGTGAAGAAGATGAAGACGAAGAAAAAAGAGACATTTCTCATAATATTATTAATAATAATAATAATAAATTGAATAATGATTTAGCAACAGTGCCAATTATACAATCAGAAAGTAATATATCGACAATATCTGATAGTGATAAAAGTTTATCGGAATCATCTAGTGGATCGAAAACATCAGTTATCGATACAATAACAGGACCAACACATAAATTTGTTATAACAAAAACAAAACAACCATCGGAGGTAGCTGCAAAGATTTTTTCTAACGATCGTAAAATTATACAATATCGTCAATCAAATACTGTACATGCTATACCACCGAAAATTGATACAAATCGTCCATCATTATATCATATATTTCGTTCGCCATGGCAAAGTCCACATTATGATAGTAGATTTTTTGATTCATCATTAATTGAAATGAAAAGTCAAAATTCGAGTAGTTCAACAATTGATTGTAGTGATAGTAATGAAGATATTTGGGTAAAACGGTCATCGATTGAAGCTAAAAAGGTGAGCTTTCGAATCACACAATTTGGGTTCTTTTTCTTTCTTCTGTTCTGTTTTTGTTTAAATTTTCATTAAAATAATTTATATTTATGTAAGTATAGAATCGATCAATCGACGTCTTCTATTAATAGAACTGATTTCATTTATATAATAATTATAAATATGTTTTATGGTTGATGATTATATTTAATGAGAATCAATAAAATTGAGTTTTTGGCCTTATACGGATGCGATTGCATAATTATTAATTTAATGCATTTCTATATTTTTATCAGTCCATATCTTTATAGTCTTAAAATAAATATTTATTTAAGCAAATCCACCCAAATGACATTAATTTTTGCACAAATATCCTTGTAATCGTCCTACCTATATTTTGCAAAATTTTATCGATTCATTTTAATAAATAAATTACACCATAACTTGGTGTATTTCAAAATGGCGAGAAAAAAATGTTAAAACAGATGATTCATGAAATATATGTATACTAATTTTTTTTTCTTTCAAGTGTACATGTTTGTTTCAAATGTATTTCTATTTAATTACTCGATAATTACACAAATGTTAATGAATCACATTACACAGGATAAATAAATGGAAAAAGATATTGATGGTATTTTAGAGATTATTTATTAGAAAATTATTAATACGTTATTTTGGATTTTCCTCGGGATTCCCTAGAATATTGTATTTATGTTGATAGTAAAATAATATGGATAATCGTATTATTTGATGAATTTCATCCATAATGGTTTAGCTTGTTTGTTCGATAGAATTTGTGACGCACGTTTTACAATTGAACAAAACCAGACGGTTAGAAAGTACGTCACAAATTCAGCCGTGTGGACGGTCTTGAATAAAATGCACTATAAATAAAATAATATACCGGGTGACAATGAAAATAAGTCCTTAATTTCCAATTTTTTTCGAGGATATTTCTAAAAGACTGAAAAGCTGATGCAGAATTTGAGATAATTCGACTGTTTTATTTTTAATGACAAGCTATATACAGAGTGTTATTATTCAAGTGCTTTAAGTGATTTGAAGGCGAGAAAATGTGCGGTATAGTGGCATTTTCTTCAACTTTCCTAATTTTTGCCGTATCTTGCTTGGTTTTCGGGGAAAAAAAATCAAAAATACCTTTATTGCATGTGCCTGAAACAACCAACTACAAACTATCTTAAACTGGGGTGTAGCTACATATTAATAATCTATGCTATTATTGTTAGTTTGGACACGTACTTGAATAACACTCTGTATATTTCTCTTCTTCAGCATCATAATATAAGCTATGATTTATTTCGAAAATTTTTGAAAAACCTGCTATAAAGTCTGTCGGAACTAGAAAGTCATGATTTATTGATGATGATTATTGAATTTCAATCACAATTTGCAATACCAATCGTAATATAATGAATTTTTATTGCTTTAAATTATCGATCTTATTATTATTATTATTATTATTATTCGAGGCAAAGATAACAAATGAACTGTTACAACAATTATGATTTATAATTTCAAGTATAGAAAAATAAAAATTGTTTTCAATTTATCGTCAATTACTATGGAAAATTTTCAATTTTATACATGTAGGTTTTTCTACGTCTTTTCCAAAACTATAATTTTTTTATTATCTGGATGGATTTTTGAACAAAAATTCAATTTTATCTTATATTGTTTATTTATAATTTAATTTCAAACAATGTAGCAAATTGTCCGATTAATTTATCACATTTTTTGTTATGTTGTTGTAATTTTGCCAATATAGTTACGAAGTACACCGTTTATTCAACAAATAAAGCGAAACAACATTATTCTTTCATGTTGTTATTGTTATTATAATTGAACATTTTTCCAAGTTTACGATGCGAGTACAATTTTATTTTCAAAAATTTAAAAATAAATGATTCATATTTTTTGGTACTTTAAAAATAATTCTAATTTAAAAAAGATAATGAATCTTATTTTTGACAGATTTTGTAATACAGTTTCGTCATATTTTTTCGACATTTCCATTTTATGTATTTTTGGAATAGTTCGTTGTTTTTTTGTTTTTGTTTTTGAGTCAAATTCAATTTTTATCATGCCCTATAAGTCTACTAATTTTCTAAACAATTTGTTCCAGTTGTAATACCACCATTTAATTTATTCTGCCTCCTCCCCCCATTTTCTTAATATTATTATTAACTAGAATTTATAAGTCTTAATAAATAATTTCCTAGAATTTGTTATTAATGTTACTAATTTATTTTAATTTCAATAATATCCTATAATCTAATTCGCTCTATATCCTAGTTGAATGAACTATCGAAATTATCGATTTCCAAACATTGTACATATACATTCAGTTATAATATAATCGATTGTTATGTAAAATTTGCAACAACAAAAAAACACCACAAAAACAGATCGTCACACGCATATACAATTATTATTATCAATTTATAACAATTAAATTTTAATGATAAATATTGGAAAAAATTAAAACAATTGCGGCATTTTATAATAAAAAATTTATATATATATATATAATAATTATTATTACATAATATTGTTAATAAAACGATAAACAATTTGATTTATCAATAAACTCATATTGAGTTTTCTGTTTTATAAATTGATGGATGTTGATTTCCGTGGTGTATTTTTATATTGTTGGATTTATTTAAGAACTTGAAGAAGGGTGGTTTTGTGGGCGCCTAGCGTCGTGACGGCGCCACGATGCTCTTACAACTATACACATACACACAAATTGTCGACATTGTTTGGTTTATACATACACACACATAAATATTGCTTTCGGTTTGTGTCAGTAAAACGTATAAAGACTTCTTTCGCACATCACCAAGAAGATAGTTTTGTATTACCTATCTAAATTAATAATAATTTGATTTAAGTAGTGTATGTGGAATTTTTGTTATTGTTGGAGATGCATCGGGAAGCATTTTTGAAAAATCTCAATCATTGTGTTGAGGATAGTTTGGCTTTTTCGAAACGGAAGGTCAGTGGGATTAAAAATCGATTATTGTAAGTCAATTTAAAACGAACAAAACAATTATTTGTTTTTAATTATTTTAAAGTTCTAATTTATTTCTATGGTCGATTACATTAGAATAATAGATTCTATTAAAGAAAAATTATTATTATAGACACTCCCTGTAATTATTTAATTTAATTCGTAAACAACATTATTCAAATTAGACAAAACGTATATTTGTAATGTTAAAAGTGTTGTCTATATTAAAACCTTGATTAACCTGTATTTATTATCGAAACTGGGGAAAGAATATAATAATATAGAGAAGGAAATGGTTTATTTTATTACCAATCGTTAAAGTATTATGGTACGATTTCTTTATTATTATTATTATTATTATTATTGTTGTTGGGTTGATGTTTGGCAATTTATTAACCAAAAATTTGTCAATATTGTTATTTTGTTGACAAATGTCAAATAATCGAACTGAATCCAGTATGGTTCTAGTATATAATAAATTAATTATTAATCCAAATTTATTAATTCTTAATTATTTTGTTTGTTGTAGGAATTGGGTTCACAACCACTACCGACTATAACAACTGAAGATGCTGACAATTTACCACGTCCCCGTTCTGGGACATGGGGCTCAAAATCTGATAGTAGTAAACAACAAAAACATAACAAAGACAATAATAAACAACAACAACAACAACAAAAGAAACAACAACAACAACAACAAAATAGAACCAAAGAACAAAAGTCGGAATCGAAAAAAGATAAAAAGAAAGATAAATCAAGTGGTAGTCGTAGTGGTTCAGCATCACGATCAAATTCATCTGAACGACGTAAATCTGGTGGTGGTATAGAAGATGTACAAAGTCCGAAAAAACCTGGAATGTTAGATGCTTTCCGTACTAGAAGTAATTCGGATGCTAGTAAAAAGAAAGGTAGTGCCTTTATGGCATCGATGAAGAGTGCCATGCAGGTATTATTATATCTATCTATTATAAAAAAAAATTGTTTCTAAATTTTTTAAAAATTTTTTAGCACACTGGTTTGATGCAGTCACGATCGAAAGCACCTAGAGATGGTTCGGCACATCCAGTACGGGATGGTAGCTCCCATACACAATATTATCATACTGTAACAGCTGCACCATCTACTAGAAATCCAATGACTAAAGTTATGGATATATTTAGGAATCGGTCACATGCTAGTGTACCACCAGATGAACGTAGGAAGGTAATTATTATAGGTTTTGTTTTTTTGTTTTAAGACAAAACAAATGATAAGACAAATTAGATCATATAGACTTAATTTTTGGAATGTTTGCGTCACAATCAATAATAATAATAAATTATCGATTAGAATTTTCCTAATATTTGATTTTACCGTATATCGATAAACACATGTGATTATTTCGTTTATTTCGGAAAAAAATAAAAATTAGAATCAATTTGATATGGTTCCGCCTGTTCTCCTGGAAGGGAGGGAAATTTTGTATTTATATAGCGAGAGCGAGTAGGGGGGCACATGAGAAGGATAATTCTCATCATCAACATTATTATCATTATATCATTGTTTTTGTGTTGTTAGTATAGTGTATTTTGATCGTTTGCGTATCATTATTATCATGAATTTTTATCATTTAAATTATACCAGATTTAGGACAGTTGTGTTTTGAATTTTCGATTATTGTTTGGTTTTTTTTTTAATGATTACCATTAATTCACTATGTGATTGATAATAAAGGAATAAAGAAGAATATCAGCGGTCTAATTGTTCAATTGTGTTAATAATCAAAAAAAAATTGGATAGATTTGTCTTGAAATTTCAAAATTATTATTACATAAGAATTATTTATAATTTTTATTAAAAGTGTTCCGCTAATATCATCTATAAACATTAAAATTTTTAAATGTATTTAAAAAAAAAAACAAAAAACAGTTTTGCAAAACAAAAATTATTATCTGATTTTTAATCCGATTTTTCGTGGTTATAAATTATAATGATAGCGTTTTTTTCTTTGTTCTCCTGATTGTTTTCAACATAATTCCACCAAAAAAAAAATGAAAACATCATAAATTTTGTCGTAATGTTTGTGCTTCTAAATTTTTGTGTGTTGGAGTAAAAAACAATTAATAATCATGTCTCAATATTTCAAATGGATGCTAAGTAATAATAAAAAAGACGAAATACCATTTATTAAACCGAGAAGTTTATCATTGGATCCACATAGTCTTGATTTATCCGAAATAAGAAGACTTGCATTGATCAATGTATGATTTTGTTTTCTGTTTCTTTTCTAATAAGTTAAACTATAGTTTAAATAAATTACGTAGGTTTTTTTTCCTCTTTACTAACTATAGTTGTCTGTTTTAATTATTATTCAACAAATTATTGTTATCTTGATGAATTTATTATCAATTAAAAATGTTTGAAAACAAAAAAATTAAATAGCAAATACGCAAATCCAAATCTTGATTAATTCATCCAACAATTAGTTACTAACAGCCTCCTTAATATCAAATTATTATCAATAAAAGATAAATGTTTTTGAGTAATGGTAGATTAATTTAACAATTATCAATTGCCAATTTAATTACTATTTAATATTCTTTAATTAATTAAAGTTTTGATCGATTCGTCTATATTTAGAATAATTCACATTTAAAAAACAAATGTATAAAGATAAAGTACATGATTCAATGGTAATTTATTTATTTAAAAGAACAACAACAAGGTCGAAGTAACTTTATAATAATAAAATTTAATTTGTAATTTTGATAATGATAGATTTTTTTCTACATTAATCTAAATTAATTTTATTTTCTTATTTTACAGAAAGCTGCCCAACAACAATTGGCTGGTAAGTTATTAATTATTATTAATTCTATATAATTGTTTGATGGAGAAAATCGAAATTACCGCTTTTTTGAAATTATTTAAAATTGATAGATACCTGTAAAGTTGTTTTTTTCGTGTGGTTTAATCTCTTAGTGGATAGATGGCGGTCGAATCGGATATCCTTATTAATCTTGATCCTTTGTTTTATTCTTATATAAGGATAATTTAGGTTTGTTTGTTTATTATTTTTATTAATAATAATTGTATTATTTATACAAATTCAAACAAGCAACAATTGAAAATATAAATCAATTGGTGTTTTATTATTTGCGAAACTCTTTTCGTATCGGCTTTTATGTTTTGTTGTGTTGAAGGATTCTGAAATTGTAGAAAATCAATTCTATAATTTAATGCGTTGCCGTGAATATTGTCACGTAGATTGAACAGAAAAAAAAAAGAAATTTTCTAAAAATACATTAAATCATATAATTATCAATAATTAAAAATTATTAATAAATACATACAATTTAGGTCACGAGTGTTTTATGATGTTTTATGTAATTTAATATTATCAAAGATGTGATAATAGTACATGTTTATTATTTGTACAAAATAATAATATTTGGAATATATATAGTAGCGTAGTAATTTTTGCATTAATTTTCCAATGATAGAAATATATAAGATTGCCTTTCTTTATATGATTAATTAGTTTGATTATAAGTTAGATAGAAATATTTAGGTCAAGATCTTTGAATTCTTAATTTATTTAAATTTTCATGGAAATTGATACGATTTTTTTTTTATATAAAAAATGTGAATAATGTGAATTTTCCATTTTTACGTTTATTTATCTATCTATTCAATTATTTTTCCAATTTGCAGAATTGCATTAAACAACTATAATATTATACGTTTCTCCTCCATATGTTTATTTATTCATATAATGCAATTGTAATTTTTTTTCTATAGTTTATTGCGAAATTATTTCCTATAGATCGTAATTATATAAACAATCACAATTGATATATAAAAATTTTGTTTTTAATTTTTTTGTTTAAATAATAAATTGATAAGAATCTTAATAATTAACTTCCTAAATTTTATCTAAAAATTTTTTTATAGAGATAAACAACAGTTAGTGTAGAAAATTACGATTTTATTCACTTATTATTGGATTTGATCTTTTGTCTCGCAATTAATATTAAAGTTCAACTCAAAATTGTAGGTAGTTTAAATCTAATTTTTCTCTTCTTAATTGATGATGGATCAAGTTTAATTGTTTCTAAATTTTACCCTGTTAGAAGAAAAGAAATAAGATTATTTCACTTTGGGATTACTTTTGAAATACGAGATACGCTTTCGATTACTTTTTTTTATATCAGTAATTTATATTTTCCCCTATCAGGGGGCTTTTCTTATTATTAGAAATTTAATTTGAATCTGTGTTATTATTATTATTATTATATTTTTGTTAAATCTGCTTGTAATATTTTTCGCCAATTTAATTCGTTTTATTACGACGTTGAATATTGTGGCTTACTAGCCAATATTTAATTATAAACAATTGTTTGTAAATACATATATATTTTTTTTTTATAATAGCAAAAATTTATTTTTTCGCTAATCTGGAAAAAGCCACAAAATCTCAATTGCAATTATTTATTTATTTATTGGATAGAACAAATTGCCACATATAAATATAAATCGAAAAAAATAATCATTCAATTTCTTATCAAAAAGAAAATACTAAACATTTTCGACTTTCAATTGTATTCATTAAGGGTAAATATGGATGGGTAAAGATAATATTAGAAAATTCCATACCTTTTTTTTTTTTTTGGTGTGTGTAGAAGTGTAGATATAGGTGAAGTTTTGTTTGTTTGATTATTTTTGATAGTCGAAGGGGCTTCTTTAGAAAATAGCAATAATACGTTTACGGTTGCGCACCACCATCATCAAGTCTACATTCTGTTTTATTATAAATTTTTACCAGTTGTATGTTGATAGCTGTTGTGTTTAGTTAGTATTTCTCATATCGAAATCATAATAAATAAAAATGTTAAAATCTTGTTTTAATAATTATTATTGTGATTATATAATTATTATAATAAACTCGCAATAATTATTAAAGAAAAATCTAAAAATAAAGAAAGTACATTGACTTGATGACACGTGGTGTATATTTTGTGTAATATTCATTATTATTATTATTAATATAAAAGGGATAGTCCCTAATTATTTATTGACGAAAAACAAAAAATGATCTATATCTAGGTATGTCAGTCTCTTCTATTTAAAACTGGGATGTATTTTAGAATCTTCCTGGTGAAAATTTGAGAGAGAGAGAGAGAGAGAGAGAAGGAAGAAAAAAGAGGATCTGTATTTTTGTTTTGTTGTTTTCCAATAAGAATTTCCATAAACAATCAAACAAAATAACAATTAAATTGGTATTAACAATTCAGAAAAAAATAATCTCTGTATTATTTGTTTATTTTGTACTATCATTGTATTATTATGACTCATTTTGAATGATAAAAATATTATATCGTGTGATTGTTATTAAAATTTATTGCTAGTAAATTGTAGAGGGCAAGTTTGTTAAAGTGGTAGGAAATTGATATAATATTGTGTGAGATTCTATCGATTTTGTAGGTCAAATTTTGGTACGTTGTTTAGTAA
>JAZBGX010001683.1:0-16873 GCA_037414775.1 Zonitis immaculata
TTCTTTAGCCACAAAATTGATTCTTCTATAAATGATGAAAAGTAACATCACGGTACAAAAAAAAAAAATGAAAGTTTCACCATAATCTTGTTTTTCTTTTCAATTTGCTGTTGTTGTTGTTGTTTTGTGATCATTTTCAATTATTTATCTGAAATCGGTATTGAATAAAAAGACAAAAAAAAAACACAAAAAAAACTACAAAATTGTCGGATCAGTTCCACACAATCGATCTATTGAAAAAAGATTTTCCGCAATTCTATCTATAGTAAGTAGATATAATAATGTGTAAAAATTGATGAAAGTGTTACTAATTTTTTTTCAAGTATAAAAATTAATCAATCAATTTTTTTGTTTTGTTTGTTTGTTTATTTGTTGTATTTCTAAATATCCTCTGATATAATTTGGGCAACGAATTTTGAAAGTTTTTTAAAATCGATTTTCTTTTGTTTTGGTTTTTCCATACCTATAGGTTTAATTTCGATGATCTTTCATTATTGTGATATTGCATATAGAGTAGTTTTGTAAATCTATATAGCAATTATTAAGCAAACCAATGGCGATTGCGGAAGTGCCAGCCAGTTGCGATTTGCTATAGCATCTGACCTAAGCGCACTAAAAGCGACTTAAGACACTAATAAACTAGAGAAACAGTTGCACATGACAGGAAGGCGAGCAAATAGAATGGATATATATATATATATATGCAAGTCCGCCCAGTTTTAATCACGAATAACAACGAATTCCTTAGATTCAGTCGACCAAATAACTCCAACAACACCGCGATTCATATACATACATATAATATTCATATATAGATATGTGTGTCTGTGTGTGTATGTCTAACCTAAGAATTGTCTTCCTGATAGTAGCTAATAGCAACCAAATAGAAAAAAAAAACACAAATCGTTCACAAAATGTCAAAAATAATTGGCGATTGGATATTATTTTATCGCGAATTATCATCGATGTTGTTATGATTAATTAATGATTTTAAGTGCGATGTAATAGTAATTGTGATTAAATACTTGCATATATCTATGAAACACCTGGTATTGAGACAATACAGTTATTTTCATTAATTTTAATATGTTATATCATGCCTGCGGTATATATCTGGCAGCTTGGGTTGTTTTATAAAATAATAATAATAATAATAATAATAGTAATAAATAGCTACTTCAGGTGGTATTATATGGATAACACTATAGGTACCTATATTGTTTTATTGTATATAACTACGGAAATACGATTTAAACACGTCTCTGACCCATTGATTCTAGTGGAAATCGTGGTGACTATATATCTAGAACCGGTCGGTTGGTCGAGGCAAAACTAAAGAAATATACGAATTCAAGTACCTATAGGTACTTGAAACAAATCTAATCACTAACCCATTCGTGGGTATTTATTAAAAACAGTTTGTGAAATCATAAAAATTCAATCATCAAGTCACTGACCGATTGTTATACCATTATTGCATAGAAAATTGTATGAATGAAGCGATAGTTAAACCACAAACATATCTCTCTCAATTCTTGAGAAATTTTATATTCCTCTCAAAAACTATCTGTAGGTAATACCTAAGGTAGATACCTATAACTAAGTCATTCATTAGTGGGTATTATTGTATCGAAAATCACTGTATTAGAAGAAGAAGAAGAAGAAGAAGAAGAAGAAGGAGACACATTTCAAGAAGGCCATTTATAATTGGATGATGAAAGATGATTTGAAGTTTAAAATCAGAAAATTACAGATGTTCTTTAAAAAAAGAAAAAGAAAATTGAATCATCAATCATTAGGATATCTGTAAAATAATCGAAATTCGTTCATCATAAGTCACTGACCGACCGCTACCGACTGCTACTGCATCAAAAATCGTAGAGACTTTAACGATCGATTAAGCCACCACAAACATCTCTTTTATAAAATGTAAAGGACAAAAACATGTATTTTATTAGTTCTATCTAAAAAATTCACCAAATCTTAGAATGACTCGACAATCGCTTATAATTTAGAATAATAAAAATACGATTATTGTAGTGACTTGTCCATAAAAAGAGTCACTTTCATTGTTGTGACTCATTATTGAATGAGGAACTTTATAACGAAACAATCACAACGAATTCAAATTTTCCTCCGAAAAACTAGTTTTTAAATAACAACAACAGAAAGACAAACAACAACAACAACATTCTAAATAATCATGAAACGTTTTTATTGATATTTTATTACAATAAATTACCATACTTGTCTATAGATAAACTGACAATTTCTCTATTTCGGTATTAATGACATTAAATTTATTTAGATCGTCGAAAATTTATTTCGGTATATTTTTTGTTTTTGTTTTGATGGGAGGATTTTGCAATAATCAATAACCGGTACCCCTCATAAGTATTGAAAATTTAGTATGGCAAAAGTAGAATATATGCCTTCTCAAATATCCATCTAAATCATCCTAATGGTAATAGTATAGGTACGTAATAATAAAATTTACATATACCACCCAGTTTTAGTGACCAATTAGAATTTAATTAGGCAATTTAAAGTTAGATAATTGTCTCAATCTACCGTTATTATTACATTAGAATTTAATAGAGAAATTTCCGATAAAATTCCAATCAAAAATTTCAAATGATCTTTTATTTAAAAAAAAAAAAACCTAAATTAAATCGCTCCTTTTTCGTATAATAATCCAACATATATGGTGACAGTTGGTTGTTTTCTCTCTCTCTCTTTCTTTATTATCATTATGGTAATTGTAGATATATATTTATTTAATGCAGAACAACTAACGAGTAGGTTGAAACTTACACATCTTTATTATTACCTATGTAATGTTACCTACTATTATAAATCATAATAAAAACATACATCTAGATATCCTAATCTAGTATTAAAGTCACAAATTGGAGAAGAACAAAAAATTTATATAGTATGTATAGTGAGAATTTACCTTGTTACCGAGGATAATTACAATTTAATTTATTAGGAAAAAAAACTAAATAAATGAATTCAGAAAGTAAATTAAAAATGTATCTCATAGGTACAATAATTTCGGTTTATTCCTATAGATTTAGAAGGAAGCTTCGAATTAGCACGCTCCTATCACCGAATAAAATTAAATTATTTCTATATTTTTCTACAATTCATAATAATAATGATGATGATGATGATGATGATGATGAAGAAGTTATCCAAAGTTCAATGTATAGATTGCTGGTAAATGTTGAAAACGTTTTCAGAATCTTTCGTATATTGTAGATATATATGTATAGGTATGCTTCCATTCATTTTAATTACTATCATCAACTATAATTGTCTACAGTTTATTATATCTGATCATAGCGTACATCTATTATATTAGTTATGTATGTATGTGTACTGTTGTTGTATGTGTTGGTCTTCTCCAAACCATTTTCCTTCTTCAGAATTGTTTGAAACTAGTTATTTGCCCCAGGAGTAAGTCACTGTAAGCTTCCGAAAACTAATTACTTATTAGATGTTGTTATTTATTTTTTAATAATAAAATTAAAAGATAAAAACTAAAAGGTCATGTCAACAAATAGCAGCAAGGTGGAGTTTGCGTTCATCTCAACTATATACACTTATAATCAGAATAATTATGTATATAAATACATAAATTTCATTTTATATTATGTATAGCATGATCTTGAGCATCGTATGTTGTACATATCTATATACAGTTGGAATGATTGCTCTCTCTCTCTCTCTCTCTCTCTCTTCTAATTATACATATGCTGCGTTGATTTCATTAATTTAATGTTGGATAATCCCATTGTTTTTCCGTTAATCCAAATTATTATCTAAATCAATTTATGGTATAAATAATAATTGATGGACGAGATTAGATCACAAATAGAGGAAATTTAAAAATTAATGATGACCTAATTCTTATCAAAATTGTGCGTAAGTAATAATGGAGTTTGATCTTCTGATTTCGCAAAGAATTGGTAAATTAGTTACTTTAATTATATATAATAAATTAATTAATTAATTTACTTAATTAAAATCATGTTGGTATTTTAATTTTATAAACAGATGGTTTTGTGGTTGATATTATAGAAATGGAAAAACTGTAAACCTCAAATAAATATATCATCAAATCTATTTTATTATTGATTCCATGTTGGCATCTATAGAATTTTTTCTATACTTTCAAATAATCATCATCATCATCATCATCTAAATTGTCAATATCATCAAATGAGTTAAACCATTACGATCATCGAATTCAATATAGTTCTTTGAAATCGTAACATTTAATTCCCGAATTTTAATTAACTATTTCTCAGAGATCACCGCTTCGTTTGGCGACTGTTGTTTTTTGTTTTTTTTCTATTGAATTAATTTTCAATTAAGAAGAAAATGAATGACTGTAAAGAGATTTTTGAGATGCCACACAATTTTTATAAAGCAAATTATATGAATCATCAATAATCAATAAAGCAAAAAATCGGTCTATAGTAGACTAGCAAATTAATAGGAGAATTAGTGTTGATGGATTTCTCCAAAACAAAAAACAGAAAAAAAAGAAATTCAGTTATCAGTTGGTTTTTGTGCTTTATTTAGGAAGAAAAGTGTGACTTTCATAATTTCGAAGGTAGTAGAGAAAAATTTGGAGAAAACAAAAAACATAACTCTTGATAGTGGAATATTTTGAATTAAAAGGCCAATTGAATGATCGATGATATGATAAATTAGGCAAATCCGCACTAACCAAAAGACTGGTCTTAATTCAATTCAATTGGGTATATAAAAAAATATTCATAGTTTGAATTGAAAGAAAAACGAACGGTTAATTTAGTGAATCGAAAGAGAAAGATTTTTTGAGATGTCACACAAATCAGTGTTTGTTTTTCCTTAAAGTTTCTTAATGGTCATCAAGTGGTGCTTGTTATAGATTATTTAAGTGTATACATAGGTATAGGTATATACATATATATGTATAAAGGTAGAGAAAGTGCTTCCATTTATATACCAACATATAAAAAAAATAAAAACGTAGCATCGTATGTTATAGATTTTAACAATGAGAAAGTGGATCTATTACTAATGACAAGTTGGAATTATTATTTTTTTTTCGATGCGTATTCGTATTTGATGAAGTACTAAAATTGGAACTATATAATCGTTCAAAAAAACAGGAAAGAAACTTGATCACAACAAAAAAAAACACAACTAGGTATTTTCTATTACCATTTTCTTTAAATTATACCCACAAACTGATGGATGCATCGCATAATCATTATTCGTATTTCCTGTGAAATAAATAACAATTCTCTCGATTTAGAAAACAAACCACTAAACTGATAACTGTACCTATACAATTGATATGACGATGATGATGATGATGATGATCGAAATTGAGTTGTATTTAGTGAGAGTGATTAATTCTAAATTATTAATGATAATAAATTATCTATTTGATTTCAATGGAATTTTCCAATTTATTTTCATATCACTGCACATATCAATTGCAAATTATAAAATTTAATTATGATAAAAATCAATTTTATTTGCTCTAATTCATCTGTTCGACTAATAATTGGTTATATATTATATATTTTTAAGTATATTCATATGGCTTCAGGCAAAGAAAGTCATGCCACTCTAATAATTATGTGATAAACTACGATTTCGATCAATGGTATGGTAATAATAATGACATCTTATATACGATTTTATTCCACGTGCCTCTTATTGCTGTTGCTGCTGCTGCTGCTGCTGCTGCTGCTGCTATGCTACCCACCACTGTGGGCGATCTAGAAACAAAAATAAATCAAGAAGGCAAAAAAGCTGAATAATGAAAAGAAAAACGGAATGTTTTATTTTTATTTTTTTCTAAATGGTTGTTTTAAAATCGAGAACCTTTCACTCTCGCCTTTTACAGAAATCATTGGGAATGACGGAGATGGTTGATAAGACCTCTATACATATAACACTTATACTATTTAATAATGAAACTATACAACTATGCCTATAAATAAACTAAAAACCAGATTATAGTCTTCCGGGGATGGTCTTCAAATAAATCCTGGAGATTTTTCAGTTTCTTCCTGGTAGGATTACCAACTGCCAATTAATATACCTAAGTATAACTAAAAAAATAAAAACTAAATAGGTTGACAAGCTGGAAACAGGAAATAATTACCTATGCATGGTAGACTTGTCTGTCTTATCATTACAATTATTATTATTATTATACGGAATCATAAAGCGAAATTGAATTGTCTCCAATTTCATTATTGTATTATTTATTGTACAAGTAGGTGGAACAATAGCGGAAATCTTTACCGAAATTCTATTCAAATCAATCAGTTAAAAACAAAAACAAAACAAACAAAAAACAATAGAATCATCCATATTATAGAATATCAATTTATTAATGAATAACTGAAATTCAATACGAAAATAATTTGCAATAAAACCCACATACTTACTATTAGTTGAAATGATGAGACGACAAATATTCAATTTGATTATATATTAAGAATAATTAAACTTTCAAATTAGACCACGTGCTGAATATCATTTGAATATAATACGAGTTTTAATGATTTGTTATAGACGATTGTAAATTTCAGTACATACAGGGTGAGCGGAAATTACGTGCAAATAATTTGCGGGATGATTCTACACTCAAAAATAATGCGACAATAAGTCTATGTAAAAATTTTGTTCAAAAGCTCGATATTAACGAAGATATACATATGTAGAGCCTCAAACTTGTTGAGTTTGCCAATAACATATTTGGTATAGGAGCAATTATCCTCAAATTTCGTACACAAATTCCGGACAGCTCTGTATAGATGATAATAATATACGACCAAAGTATAGGTAAACCTACGTTCCGTATAACAAATCGAAATTTATTTATATTATCAATTATTTTTTATTTTTTTCAACCAGAATTTATTGCGTGTGGCTTGAAAATTATTATTATTTCAATTTTACTCAATAATTTGATGCAAAAAATGTCGTCCAATAATAATAATGATAATAATAATAATTGAATATAAAAGAGAGAAGATTAATTAATCTTGTAGCTTTACAAATGTGATCTAATTCACTTTGTTAGATGTTTTGTTTCTGTTTTAGTAAACTATAGCTATATACATACATATATGAAGCTTTCTATCCGGATAATTACTTACACTATAACGATATAATCAGGAATTGTAAATTCTAATAAGAGAAAAAACGGTAATATAAAGTCTATATGTATACAACATATGTATGTAGGCGGTAGAGTAACTATAATAATAATAATAATAATGATAATGATAATAATAAGATTAGAACCCAACGAAAAAAATTTTTGATAGAAAAACAACAAGTGCAATGGTAGGTAGTTGTCGGATTCTTGATGGTCTCTCTACCTATGCATTAATTTCTATCGAAATGACGTGATTGCTTCAAGGTATTAAGGAAGTTTCGCCAAATTTACCTATCTATACCTATATTTATTACAATACCTATAGTTTTTTTTTTGTTTCTGTTTTCCAAAATAATTTCAATGTAATAACTATACAAACGACTTTTTGATCATATAATGAATTTGAAATGCCTAGCAGCGTAGTAAAGAACGAGAAACATCAGAAAGAATGAAACAGAATTTGGGAGATTCATGATAAAATCACGATTAAATAACGAAATGAAAGTGATCGGAAAGTATGGGTGCGTCTTCATTAAAGCAAGTTTTTTTTTCTTGTCTTCATCATCATCAACAACATCATCATCATCAGTGATGGAATTAGGCGAATATCGTATATCTTGATAGTAGGTTGAAATGTTTATAGATTATAATCATCAATAATAATAATAATAATAATAGAAATTTAAAGGAAGAATTGAGAAATTCTCAGATCTTTAAATTTTTCAAACAATTACCAAATTTTTGATGATAAACTGAATTGAATTAATGAATTGGCAAATGTCGGTTATTTTTGAGAAAACCATGATATTATAATAGTCATCCAATTGATGAGAAAAAGTATTTTCTAAATTATTTCATTAACATCGATGAAAGTACGTGCTGAATTTTCAAAAATAATGAAAAATCCATACTTAATCAATAATCAGTCAAGTATCGAAATTACTTTGATTGAGAGAATTGTAAAAAAACTGTTTAGTCAGGTAAATATCAAGATATTGTAGAATTCATGGGAGATTTCAATAGTTGATCAAACGACGAACTTGTTAATTCAATAAACAATCAATTATAATATATAAATAAAAGTAAAACTGCCCATTTGTAGTCGCAACTAGTTAAAGTTGTTGTTGCTTTGTTAATTATTATTCCATTTTCATCTGGCTGTTGTTTGTGTTGTTGCTGTTATCGTTTATTTCCAACAATATAGATTATATGAGGTAGATAGATAGACAGATAGATACCCATAGGTATGTGGTAGTTCGTGTTGAGTGAGCAAAACTAGATTACATATAATAGTTGGAAAAAAGGCGCAATTAGAAGGCGTAACTGTGCTTATTGGTTCGTCTTTACAATTTACAAGCCACTTTACTTTCCTATGATGGTAACAATAACTTACTATATCAACGTATAAGGATAACACGTCAATTAGTGGATGGTATGCCGATTGACGGATACAATTCCGACACGTTATTTTCAATTATCTAAAGGATTCGTCCCGAAAAGAGAAATTTCCGTTCAATTTTCCAATTTCTTTTTTGCTTGTTGTTTCTATAGGTTTTTTTTTTTTTTTAATTTTTGATTAGCCCAACTAACTAAGTAACTAAATATTCATTAAATTATTTATTATTATTCCTTTTGTTATAAAATCTAATCTAATATTAAAATCTTTATGGTTTGTGCCGCTAGGTAAGCGCGGCACCTATCAAAGCTCATCTCTCTATTTCGGATTATCATTTAAATCTGAAATTTTTAAACTCTATCTAACTAGAAAACACCTACAATATACATACATGCGTCTACCTTAGGTATATGATATCAATAGTGATGATTTTTCTTGATTAGGGAATTTTGCAAAAAATTGATAATAATGATAGTAATTGTTGTTGTTGTTATCTATTTTATCTAACGGACTTTGTACAATTTGTCTATATATGTAGGTCTATGATATAGTCACGACTTGAATGTATCAGGTCCGTTCTTACTATAGGTATATATGTACAACAGCCACTAGCAAGCAGCACAAGCAGCATCATCGTTGGGTGTGAGTGGACAGCCTGACAGGACTATTTATTGACAATTTCCGTGTGTGTTACATATCCTTATATTAACTCAAAAAATGTACAACTATTAATCATTAAATCTAACAATAATTTTTCACATCCATCTACTAACTTTTATACTCATCTATCTATTTTTTTATATTTTAGTTGTTGTTGTTGATGTTGTTATTCTATTTTATTTTATTATCATTTCTAGAAGGATTGTCATCAAGAAAGTACGTTTTGTAAAAGACATGTAAACGCGTTGTTCTAAAGACAACTATAGTGTTGTTATCTGGCACATTATGTCTTCTGTGTCACGTCCGTAAAGATATGTCGGCGGCAGGAGGCTTTATTTTATTTTCTCTATGTATGTATTTGTGCCGCTTCAAACTGATGACGATGATGATAATAATAATAATAATAATAATAATAATAATAATAATAATAGTAGTAGTAGTAGTAATAGTAATAACGGGACAATATAGGTATCTATATTTAATAGTAAAATTATATTTGTTCAACATATTTATTTTATTTTTACAGATAAGTGGTTGTGCCGTTTTGAATTCCCATGAGTGTGGTAGACACTGGCCTTGATTGGCTAAGGTACTTACCACCACAGCTACCACTAACAACATTACCATTGACAACAATGCGTGAAAAAGATTCATCACCACGTAAAATGTTGGTGGCAACTGGTGGTAGTGGGCATTGTTCACCGAAACAAGCTGCTATATATCCATTATCAATACGTTTACCTATTGGTGGTGGTATTGGTAATGGTGATGATGATGATGCAGATGATGATAATATGCCATTCGATTTGTCACGTAATCAACGATCACCAGGACCTCATATGTCGCCAGCTGGACGACCACCACAAGGACCACATGATACTGATAATGAACAACCATTAGATTTACGTGTTGAACATAAAAAATTATCATTAATGATTATACGACGGCAAATTGAAGACGAGAATCGTAATTTAATATCGCCAACAGTTAGTGTTAATAGTGATAAAGATAATGATGTTATTGTTGATGATATTGATGATAATAGAAACACTCCCAAAACAGTGATTAATAATGATAATAATAATAATAATAATAATAATAATAATAGTAATAATGTAAATAATAATAATTTACCATCAAAAACTTTTAGTCCGCAAATTTCCGGTTATCCAGGAATATTATTTCCACCACAGCCATTACATCCGATGATGTTAGAGGCCATGTATCGTGTCCAAAATGGTGATAATAAAGTACCTAGATTACCATTACCATATCCTAATTCACCATCTAATTATCCACCACGTTATCCATTTTTAAGTCCTACAATGTTAAGTCCACCTGTTAATCAAGTTCCTTTTGATATTTTACGTAATCAACAACACCACCACCAGCAACAACAACAACAACAACAACAACACCAACACCAACAAACAACACAAAAAGTATATGATACGAATGGTGGTAAAGTAAAGGATCGTTACGCTTGTAAATTTTGTGGTAAAGTTTTTCCGCGCTCAGCGAATTTGACGCGCCATTTAAGGACGCATACTGGCGAACAACCGTACAAGTGTCGTTATTGTGAACGTTCCTTTAGTATATCGAGTAATCTACAACGACATGTACGTAATATTCATAATAAAGAGAAACCATTCAAATGTCCATTATGTGAACGTTGTTTCGGACAACAAACGAATTTAGATCGACATTTAAAGAAACATGAAGCCGATGGACCGACAATATTGGACGAACGTAATTTACAACAACGTCGTTCAACAATTATAACAACACCGAGAAATTTGAATGATGAATCCTATTTTGAAGAGATCCGTTCATTTATGGGTAAAGTTACTGATGGACGTTTATTACAACATTTACAACCAACGAAACAATTAACAAATCTCCCAATATCATTACCGACGAAACTATTCAATCAATCGGAGAAAATGACAAGTCCAGATGATACTAAACGTGATTCATCGTATTTTTCTGATAAAGACAATTTCTCATCTAGATCATCAAGTACTAGTTCGGATAATAATGATAATGAGAATCAACAAAAAGTGAAAGAGAAATTTGAACAGGACAACATGGACAACGATAATCCAAGTAATATAAATGATAACAATAATAATAATAATAATAGTATCAATAATAATAATAATACTTAATAATAATAGTACCTACTTGATTCGATTGTGATAAATCGCCGCTCAATTGTGATCCGGAAAGTCGTTTAGAGAAATTTTTTTTTGGGTAAAAATATTTGAAAGGATGATGATCTGAAAAGTTTGTGATCTTATCAATTTTATTATTATTGTCATAATTATTATTATTATTATTATAATTTTTGATATTGTGAGAGAAGAAAAAAAAAACATTTTTATAATTTTATTTCGCCAAATTTTCACGAATTATTTATCCATCTATGATCATGAATAACAAATTATTACAATGACGTTAAATAATCCGGATAAATTTTTGCGATTGGCTAAAATAATAATTAAACAAAAAAAAATTTAAAAAAAAAACGACATTGGAATAATTTAACAATTTTTTTGCCCATTGATTTCACTTAAAAAATTCTAAAATCTTCTAATTCTTAATCAATTAATCTCAGTCTTGGGTAATATTTAATTAATCATTATTAAGGTTGGTGTTTTTTTTTTCTGGTGATGTTTTTAAAGTTGCAACAATTAATTTAAAATGTCTAGATTTGTATCTATTTTTTTTTTGTGTTTAATTTCTTTTCGGACTGAATTTCGCCTGCGGCCAGCAGACGAACTATAATATCGAATTATTGAACAAAAAATAATAATAATTACGATTTAATAATTGATTAGAAATTTGGCCCATTTTCGCATTAAATCCAAATCGATTTGTTTCTCCAAAGCTTCCAATGATGATAAATAAATGAATAACATCTAAATAAAACGAGATAACAATCAATTAATTAAAATTAACGCGTTCCATCAGTAAATGTTTTTTTTTTGTTGTTGTCGATATAATTAAAAGACGTCATTAGATTGTGGAAACGATTTTATTTTAAATTAAATCACATTTTTCTCCTCTAATTAAATAGTTCGATCATATTATTTTATTTTGCAAAGTTTCTCTTTTGCTGGATATGTGTTGTGATTTCCGGTAGTGCAATTTTAGACGTTTAATTTTTTCCAATAAATTTTCACAGAATCCGTTCTAGTTATTATTATTATTTTTTTTTTATATAATAAATGAGTTAGTATAGAAAAAAGAAACAGTTTAGAAAATGACAAACAAGTTGGTATATCAGGAAAGATCTGTAGATATCAGGGATGGGAACGGATGTCAAGAATACTTCACAACTTCACAAATGCAATTGCAATAAAATATTGTTATAGAAAACCAGTTGGGATTTATTGTGGAAATTCTTCAATCATAACAATTTAAATGTTATTCTTTCCCAATAATTTTCTTCTTTTTCTGCTTCTTCTCTGTCGCTATTATTATTATTATTATTATTATTTTTATTGCTTCAGGTTATACTCTGTATCAGCTGTCTATAATCAACAACAAGTTCTCTTATAAAGATAATAGACTTTAATCAAATAAAATGTCGATATTTTATCGCTGCAAGCTGAAATATAACAGGAATAACGTTGAACGACGAAAAAAATATGCGTATACCTACACTTCTAAATAGATAAATAAATAAATATACAGAAATTTCAATTAAACTGTCTTTTGTGAAAATTTCAATTAATATATACCTATCAACAAAATTTGAGACTCGATGTACTTAGTACCACCTATAAGTAGGTATTATTTAATCGAAAGAAAAATACAAATTGATCATATAAAACGTTGATTGATATTTTCTCGCTACAGGCTGAAATTTCAGCATCAATCATCTTGAAGGATGAATAGTGTTAGAACAATAACAATAATCATATAACGAAGAACAACATTTTTGTGTTTGTTGTTGGACTTTGAATAATATAAAAATCAATCGTCAATTTTATCGAAATTTCACAATACCAACTATCTATATTAGGAAATTTCCAATAGACAATTAGTGTTGTTTCTGGAAAATGAAATTTTAGCAGCAATCCAAAGAACATAGAAAAATTAATTTCCTTTTCGGCTTATAACAAAATTATAAAAGAAATCGTATAGAGGTACACATATATCTGAAATTGTATTTCCCAATTCTACTAAATCGATTATATATTGTCGTATTCGAATTTGAATGCTTCGGGCTGAATTTTCAGCAACTTATGAATAGAGATTTGAAAATAAAGGAAAATTCTCTCTAAACATATAGTAAAACTTTCACTAATAATGACAACAACAAGAACAAAAAAAATCTCCGGAAACTTTTAATAAATCGATTAAAATAAAATTCATAATCGAAATGAATTAGATGAATTGTATGATACCAATAATAAATACATTGTTAATGTTTTGCCGCTTCAGGCTGAAATTTCAGCATTTTTGAGCTAAGAGAAAATTGATGAAATCCTATGAGAGCTCATTGAACAATTAATTACGTCAGATCTTTCCTGATTTTAGTAAAAAGTGCAAAAGTTTGAAATGTTCAAGAGAAACATATTCTTGACTGAAATTTCGACCGTCTTCATAGAAAATTTGCACTAGGTCCCTATAAGACTTGGATATTGAATGGGTGCAAATTGTTTATTTATTCTAATTGAAAAATTGTAAAGTTAACGACCATCACATCCGATCTATATGTTGAGGTCGACGTTGCTTAAATAAAGAGAATAATAAAATTTTAGTATCAAGTCCTTGGTGAAGAAGTGGGTGTTGTTAACAGGCCATCGTTCTCTTATAAAACTATAGCTATAGCATCAGCTAAATCTTCAATTGACTCCAAGTAAACGATACGTTTTAGATTCGGAATTGATAAATCCGCTTAGACTCCTCGTTCGTACCCATACCACAACATATTTATAATCTAAATACTTTTTATGAAATCGTCAACTAATGATAATTTTCATTTAAATGAATGCAATATATTCCATTTAAAATAAAATATACACAATTCCATATTATAATTAGGTTTTTGTTTCAAGTTTAAATCGTGACAAACAACAAAACGATACTTTTTCTCTCAATAATAATGTTCCTAATTCTTTAAATAAATAACAACAACTGTTTTGCAACAATTGCCATTGTATTCCGGCAAACTAATAGAGAAATTGTTGTATTTTTCTCTTCATTCCCCATAAATCCACTAATTGACTTGATAAAATAAAAAAGAACAAAGAGAGGGAAAAATATGTCTCAGGACCTACAACAGAAATATAAATAATAATGATAATAATAATAATATAATCGTAAATTGAATAACATCATAATATACGCTCAATTATGACTGGATTCTAAAGCAACGTTATTAACTCGTTAATGACCAATCAACTTGGCTATTAACATTTGAATAGAATATTACTTGGTTTGCATTGATTTTGTACAAGAGCAGTAATTTTACAAAGCTCAAATCATTTCAGATTCTCATATGTCGTAAGTTTTTTCCAATTTTCAAAACATCCAGGTGCGCTCGTTCGTCATTTCAGGAGCTGCTTCTCAATTTTTTTTTGTCCTGAGACTCATCTGTAAACTTTGAATTCTGAATTGGATAATTGCTAATTAAATCTATATGCGCCGCTATAGTGGCATTTTAAACTTTATACAGACAATTAACATAAAAATTTAATTGATTCGATTTATTACCTTTAAATAATAATGATAATAATAATCTTCTTTGGAATTGGAATAATTGGCCGATTGTAATTAGCAATAAAACCACAAACAAATATTCCATTATTGTCTAGTTGATTTCTACATAGGTACCTCTGCACAACAGATATTGAAAATTAATCTTGACACTATTTATCATCAATTTTAATTTCAATTCCAATCTTCACCAATGACACAATCATTCCAATCTTTCGAATCTATAAACAACGTATTCAACTTGAATCAAATAACAAACATATCAAATAGTTTATTATCATTATTATTCTCTTGTTGTTGATTTCGGAAAAATTTTTATTCAAATTTCTCTACAAATATCGATTTCCATTAATCAAATTTTATGAATCATCATCATCATCATAAAATAGTGAAGAAATAAAATAAATGGTGAAGAAAAAAAAAATAATAACAATTACGTAACAGTAACAGAGAATCGTGCAACATTTAATAACTGTTAATATTTTTGCGGCCATGTCAAGATATTGATCATGACATCGTTGCCCCACCTACTATATTTACAATGTGATACGCCGCCGCCACTGAGCTTTTTCTACTAAAATTCTAATAAATCATCAAAAATTTTATATCAACTGTTTGTTTTGTTTTGTTTGATGTTTTTCTAATTAAAATATTAAAAATAAACTTTCATCGAATTAGAGCAACTTTCTTTCTTATACTTGTAAATAATTTCGATATTTTTCAATTAATATCACTGTGGAATTTCACTTTTATTAAAATACCGTTTCAGTGATTAACTATTTCCTATGAGAATTCGAAATACTTATACTTTCATCTTTTTTTTCATACCTAATCCTATCCATTCATTTATTTATTTCTCCTTAGAATAATTGCTGCTTTGTTAACAAATGAATTACATTTCAAATAACGATCAAGTATTATTGTATCGCCTCAAGTTCAAATATTCGATGGTCCGTTGAATTCGACCATTTATGTAAAAACTACAATTATTATTGTCGATTATAGGTAGTTAGTATCGAAATTTTTCATAATTACTTTGAAGACTTTAAAATTTTGATAATCTCCCCTATTTATGGAATAAAAAATAGAAACTGCCATTAATTCTAGTCGTTTGTTGATTATTTTTTTTCATAATTTAATCAAATTTAGGATTAACTTTTTAGGATTCACAAGATAAAAAATTTATAGAAATCCCTCCAAGTGCAATTAGCCAAAAATTAAATAGCCATAGACGATGAAGTGCTTTTTATTGAAAATTTAACGTCCATCAGTTGTTATACAGTATGTCCCAAAAGTTCATAAAAAGCGAAAAACTTGCAATAAAAAGTCCTGCTTCTTTCGAAAATATTATTAAAGTTCAGGAAAATGTACGGAAAATCTAAAGCTGTCTCAAGAGCGAACTACCAATAATATAAAGTTGAGCAGGACTTTTTAACAACTTTCTCGTAAAACCAAAATTGCAAAAGTTTTCCGTTTGTTAAGAGCTTGTTGGGACACGCTGTATGTATAGTTTATTGGAATATTTCAGAAATGCTTTATTATTTAATAAATATACTTACCTACCTACGTTCCGTTCTAATTATAATTTATCTGGTATTGTGTTTTTTTCTGGAAAATATGTATTTGAATGTGTGTTTATTTATATAAACAGATAAATAATAGATATGGGAATTCCTTTGAGGGATGGGCCGCCGATGCGCAAATGTCAGATAAACACACGTATATGCCCATACTGAGATCAATCTTCGTAGTAGGCGAATGCAGAATTTGATAGTTGTTATTGATAAGAGAAACGAACGGATTAAATAACTTTTATATTATTCCAAGATCTATCAGATTTAACAGATTTTTCTGTAGAGTCCATACTATACCTACCTACATTTACAACCTATTCACTTTACATAGGC
>JAZBGX010001685.1:1832-16858 GCA_037414775.1 Zonitis immaculata
TAAGGTATTATTTTCCATTGCTAATAACTAAATAAATGATTAAATACCAATTTTTTTAACCAATTTTAATGTTTTTAAATAATGATGAAATCTATTGGAAGAATGCTTTAGTGATCATATGTTTGCTTCTATTTTAGATAAAATGAGTGAAAAAGAGACTATCGAATTAAATGATAAACAAGAAAGTAAGAAAGCTGCTAAAAAGGAGGCGAAAAAAGCTGAAAAAGCAGCAAAAAAAGCTGAACATAAAGCGAAAACTGACCAATCACAAAACTCAATCAAAGAAGAAGGTTTTTAGTTTATTTTTGCAAATATTCCGCCATTTTCAATAATGCTAATATTTTTAGATGATGTGTCTGTAGGAAAATACGGCAATCTACCTTTAATTCAATCATCTTATAAGAATACAGAACGTACTTTTACTGACGTTAAAGATTTAAATCAATCAATTGCTGGTAAAACAGTTTGGGTACGTGGTCGTCTTCATACAAGTAGATCAAGAGGCAAACAATGTTTTATTGTATTAAGACAAAAAGAATATACCGTACAAATTATACTTAATGTCTCGGAGACTATATCGAAATCTATGGTAAAGTTTTCGAGCAAGTACGCAATAATCCACTAAAAAAAATATTGAAATTATAATAACAAATGATTTTTCAGCATCACTAAAGAAAGTATCATTGATGTTGAAGCAAATGTTGTTGAAGTTGCTACGAAAATAGCTAGTTGTACTCAACAAACTATTGAATTGATAGCGTCACAAATTTGGGTGGTTTCAGTTGCTGCATCACAATTACCATTACAAATTGATGACGCTAGTAGGCCAGAAAAGAGCGATGTAATTGTAATAATCGAAATTGATTTCTAAATTTATTATAATCCGTCAATTTTAGGATCTTGAAAGTTTGAATATTAGAGTCAATCAAGATACACGTCTAGATAATCGTATATTAGATTTACGTACACCAACCAATCAAGCTATATTTCGATTAGAAGCTGGTGTTTGTCGTTTGTTTCGTGAAATTTTAACAAAAGATGGTTTTGTTGAAATCCATACGCCGAAAATAATTTCAGCCGCTTCAGAAGGTGGTGCTAATGTTTTTACAGTTAGTTATTTTAAAAATTCAGCTTATCTAGCACAAAGTCCACAATTATATAAACAAATGGCAATAGCTGGTGATTTTGATCGTGTCTTTACAATTGGTGCTGTTTTTCGTGCAGAAGATTCGAATACACATCGACATTTAACTGAATTTACCGGTTTAGATTTAGAAATGGCTTTTAAATATCATTATCATGAAGTTATGTTGACTATTGGTCATTTATTTACTGGAATTTTCAAACAATTACGCGATCAGTACGTTAATATACTTTTAAATATAAAAATCTAATTAATATCAATTTTATTAAAATAGGTATAGTTATGAAATTGAAATTGTAAACCAACAATATTCGGTAGAACCGTTTACTTTTCTCGATCCACCTTTAGTATTGGAATTTGATGAAGGACGTAAAATTCTAGCTGAAGCTGGTGTTGAAATTGGTCCGGAAGAAGATTTAAATACACCAGCTGAAAAATTATTGGGACGTTTAATAAAAGCTAAATACAATACCGATTTTTATATATTAGATAAATATCCATTAGCTGTACGTCCATTTTATACAATGCCCGATCCAAATAATCAACGTTCATCCAATTCTTACGATATGTTTATGCGTGGTGAAGAGATTTTGAGTGGTGCACAACGTATACACGATCCACAATTTCTAACAGAACGCGCCAAACATCACGGAATTGGTATTTTTGTTGTTGTTGGTATTATTCAATTATTTATTGAAAAATTTTAGATATTAAGAAAATAGCTGCTTATATTGATGCTTTTAAATACGGTTGTCCGCCACATGCAGGCGGTGGTATCGGTTTGGAAAGAGTTGTAATGTTGTACTTGGGATTGGATAATGTGAGGAAAACATCGCTATTTCCACGTGATCCGAAAAGGGTTACACCTTGAATTTCTGGATGTTATTATTGTAGTTGTGGTAATGAATCAATTAATTTGAAATATATGGCTTTGTTTTATCAAATAATTGATTAATTTTACAAAATTTGATTGAAAATTAAAAGTATTTCTGAATGGGTTCACCTAAAATCTTCTCCATCATTTGTATAGATTTCCGACAAACTTTCTCAACTTCTTCCTCTTCATCTTCTAATAATTCAGCCAAAAATGGTATCGTTTCCGGTAATAACGGTAAGAAATCTTCACCAATTTTCATAACAATTTCGGTAACACAATTTAATGCCAATAAACGTATAATTTGTGATTTATTTTTAGTTTTCAATAATATGGAATAATTTAAACGTTTCCATAATGAATCATCAGCTATAGCTATTGTAAATTGTACAATACATGGTATTAATAAATTTTGACAACGCAATTGTAAATTATCGATATTATCAAAATCATTTTCTAATTGATCAACTATAACTGGCATTAATAATTCGAAACGTTCTTTATTAACAAATTTCTGACTATCATAAGTGAAAATTAATAATAAAGTATGCAAAACATTGTCTAATAATAGAATATTTTTATCGACATCATCGAATAATTGGCAATTTTTCAATATTTGCGCTGCATTATTGATGAATTGATTTGCAAATAAAACGAATAAACCTTTTAAATTATTGGCAATTTCTTTCGATAGATGATAGAACGTTATTAAACGATCTTTATTATTATTATTATTATTTTGTGTCCAATGGTAGATGTCTTGATATAAAGGACGGAATGTACTTTCCGATAATTTCAATGAAAATATCGAGAAAGTTCGAACAATTTCGATTTCGATTTGATTTGTTGTTTGGAAGTCGGTGTATTGATTCGAACGGAATTCGAATAAAATCAAAAAAAATTTTGTTAATTCTTGTAAATTCGTTGTTATATCTTGATTATTTAAATTCCGTAAACATTCACCGAATATATCCATTAAATTAACGATACGATTGAACGACTTTTTCTCTATCAAATAATTATACGTATCGTTAATTGTCGGTAATAGAATCCGTATTGGTATTGTTGTTGTTATTTTATTGCGAATATGTTTGATTTTATTGAAAATCACCTGCCATTTCGGCTCGTTATTATTATTATTATTATTATTATCAGTCAACGAAAATACAGCCAATTCGGTTAGAATCTTTTGTAAATAAGAACTCATAAAGTTTGGTAATGTATCGATAATTTTCTGTAATGCCGTAATTACACTTAATAATAACAATAAATTCGGTTGATTATTAGCGGGTGATGTTAATTTAATTTGTTGTTTTAATATTTTCAATAATTTCGGCATAAAATTTGGTAAATAATTTAAACAATGAGCACGTAGATTAACACAAAATTCCGCTAAACACAATATAATCGATGCTAATAAATTGTTATTCTGTTCAATTTGTATTAAATCAATGAGAAATTCGAAAATTTCAACAAATCTCGTTGGTTGTTGTTTAGAACCGAAATTTTTAATCAATAATTTCAATGATAATAAAGCTGTTTGTATTATCAATTCATCGTCGTTATTCAAATGATTTTGTTTAATTAATTGTATAATTTGTATTAACGGTGGTATTAGATCAAATAAATCTATTTGTTCGGTATTTACGAAAAATTCTTGATTATATTGTAATTTCGTATTTAATAATTCTAATGATCGTCGTTTAATCGTTGATAAATTGTGCATCATTAAACCTTTAATAACTAATAGAAACATTTGCGGTGTCAATAAAGCATTTATACAATCTAAAATATCATAACTATGATGTAATAGTACTTTCCAATATTGTGATTGTGGTGTTGTTGTATTTTGATCGACAACTTTCGATATATGTTGTATAAATGTTAAAATATTAACAATAATATCTTTATATAGAATTTCTAAATTATATAATTCGTTATCCGTTAATTTTGCTATACAATTAATAAATTCCTGTGATGATAATAGATTCGATAGAAATATAATTAAAACATATTTGAAATGTCGAAATTGTTTCGATGTCTTAAATTGTATATCATATGAATTATCAATAATTTGATTATCTTTAATTTCATCAGGTAATTGTTTCAAGAATTGTATTAATTTTAATGTTGTCAACAATACAATAGACGGTTCAAATTCACAACAAAACAATTTACCAATATCCAAACGTTTCTTATTATCGTCTCTATCATTATTATTATTATTATTATTTTTTTTTAAACGGTTATTATGTAGAACATGCGATTCAAATATCAATAATAAGAATATATTCAAATTATTTTCAACGCCGATTTTAATCAATAATTGTCGATATAATGTTAAACGTCGATGTTCAGGTACATCTAATAAAACATCAACAAATACACGTAGAACTTTAACAATTGTTGTTAAATTATTATCATTTATCAATATCGGTATAATATTATCGATAATTTTCGTTATTATTTGATAACTATAAGCATCATCATGTCGTAATATTGACGAACCGATAAACGTGAATATCGCCATAATATGATGTAAAACTTGTATCGGTATCAATTTAGCTAGATATGATAAAACTAATAGGGCATGATGGTGTGTTTGTGGATTCGATGATGCCCGTATACATTGTACAATCAATTCTACATTAAATATATTATCCGATAATCGATTATCATCATCTAATTTCTTACAACAATGCAATATTAACGATAATAACAATTGTTTTGGATATTCAACAGCAATTTGTTCATCGAAATCCAAACATTTTTTCAATAAATCAAATAATAACGGTAGCAAAATTTCCAAATTACGTATTTTCTTTTTATCTTGAACAAATTCTAATATCGTTACACCTTTACGCCAATCGATTGTATCTAAAATATCAATAGTCGGTACAATACTGATACGTCGTTTCAATTTGTTCGGATCTAATTTCGGCGATTGGACATTACGCATTTTAATAAAATGTTCAATTACTAAATTAACATCAAGATCGATATGTTTGAATATATGATTGGCAATCGGTAATATTTCACTATTTTTCGTTATTGTTACAATTTCGATAATTAAATCTAATAATTGTTGTTCAACTACATCATCCAAATTTGACATAAATTCACGATCGAATCGATTCAAAATCAATACAATCAAATAATTATTATTATTATCGATTTTTAATTGATCATTTTTAAAAATAAACTCAACTAATTGCCAAATTTTCGTATCCAATTTGATTTGATTGGCGATAGTTGAATTGAAACGATTCAATGTTTGTTGTATAGTTAAAGATTTGATTGGATCGAATTGGTAATTTTTTAGAATTTCCAAACAAATCGTTGAAGCATCCTCTAGAATTTCTATACAATCAAAATACGATAATTTATCTAATAAATGAGCTTTATAATAAATTGGTAATGTCGGATTGTTGATTGTTTGGATTAAATTGTAGCGGCAATTTTGCAATTTTTTCGTTTCCAAAATTTTCAATAATACCAATGGTAATTGTTGGTGATCTAGAATAATCTCGTCTTTATGTATCAATAAATTTTGTAATAATATCAAATAATTATTCGATTTTATTGTAATTTCTTTCACTAAATTATTTAGAATATTCACAATTTTTTTACGTATAGTCTCCGATTGATTACCAAGTAAAATTATCAAATAAGGAACTGTGATTCCATTGAATTCCACGAATTTATCGAAATTCTCCGAACTATTCTCCTTCAACAGCGATATTATCGTACTTATCGATTTCTCTTTGAAATTATCATCTAGAATTTCGTTATTGCTTAGATTTAAATTCAATAAAAATTCGATTTTTTGCTGAAAATCGCTATCAACACCACAAATCCGATCCAAATAATCTCGAGAAATTTGATTTTTAAAACTAAAATTATACAGAAGATTCATTAGATTCGTATAAAACCGGGTATTATCATTATTTTGATAAAAATCAACTATACCCAAATTATTACCAGATTTACAAGTTTTTTCAATGATTTTCTTCAAAAACAATAGATAAGCATCTTTGGGAAATTGATTTTTCCGCACCAATTCCAAATACGTGTGGAACTCATTATTGTCGGTTCTATCGAAAATTATATCAGAATTTTTTAGATAATTCCCAAAAATTTCGACAACAATCGAACTAATTTCAATCGAACAATTTTTCGGTAACAAATAACTCAAAATAAACATTACAATAAATTTGTGGTAACAATCACGATCTTCTTGCGGTATTTCTTTTAATTTTAAAACGATATTTTGTATAATTTCGTAATTATTCGTTTGTAAATTATTTAAAATTAAATTCGTGAATTTCTCGGGATTATCGATATTTTCACAATTTAGATTACGCAATTTCTGTATTGGATTCTTTAAAATAAAATCGGTTTTTAAAATTCGTTTAGCCAAATCTAATTCACCAACATTATGCGGCAATAAAAATGGAATTATCGCAATAAAAGTGTCCCAATTGTCGTTTTTACTATTTTCGCACAATAATAAAACGCAATTATTGGCAATTTTCAACCAATTCGTTAAATCATTCTGGCATTTTCGACACAATTTCATTAGAATTTGTCGAAAATCATCAATCTCCAAAATTGGTATTTTCCTCAATAACACCAAAGTCTCTTTAATTATAATCAACGAATCATCATTCAAACGATCGATAATTGTCATTTTAATCAAATGTTTCTCACGTTCACGTAATAATTTGTAATTTTTTGTCAAATAATCGATAGCTTGCAAACGGAATTGTTGATTTGGATGATATAATTTTCCAAATAAATTGAATTTACCTTTAATCGACATTGATTTTTTAAAGATTTTCTGTAAACAAATTTTACGTTTATTGGCTATTTCTGTATCTTGTACCGATAGAATTCTATAAATTTCTTTATCAAATTCATCCGGATATTGACGTTCAACTATTTCGATGCAATTCTCCAGCCATTCTTGTAAATGTTGTGGGAATTTATTCGACCATTTATCAATACCATCCAAAAATGACCTGTACAACATAAATTCTTCGATTACTATAAAAATTATTAAATAATCTCTCAAACCTTAGAAAAACTCCAATAAATGCATCATCGAATTTTAGAGTATTTTGTAAATTATTGATGAATTCCCGATAATTTTCTTCATCTTGATGTAAACCAATTGTAACGAAATTCGTAACTAATACTTCCACAAAAGGCCAAATCAAACAACCTTGTTGATTTAAATTATCCAAAATTTTCAAAAACCAATCATTATTCCCAACAATATTAATTGAAGCTATTACCGGTAATTGTTTATATTGTTTTTGTGATTGATATAAAACAATTATTAATAAAATAGCTTCATATCGTAAACTATTTACATTCATTATTGTGATTCGTTCAATTAATTTATCCAAAATTCTATCATTTAATGTAGTTTTTGTTAATAATTTCGCTGTTATAACATAACTAGCAGCACAATAGTCTGCAACATCCGATTTCAAGCCTTTCAATAGAACCGGTAGCATAACACTAATTTGTGTTTCATTGATTTTTTCACTATATTCTAAAGCTCCAGTAAATACAGAACAATAAAAATTGAAAGCTACATTCAATAGTGACGGTTTTTCGTATTCTTTTGTTATCAACGTAATAAAATTGGATGCAAATTTCAAAAAATACACATCATTAGCTGCACGTATCAATAAATTTTGTTTAGTTAAATGTACACCAGATTTTTGTAATGTTTTCAAAAAATACCATTTATCATTCGTATCTTTAAATCTCATCAATTGTATAACTCGAACAAATATATTCGATTCATGATATGGCATAATTAACATTAATAAATCGTCACGATTATATTCATGTATATGATAACGTACAATCAACCATTCTAATGTTTTATGACTGCAATTCAATAGGAAATATGGCGATAATAATAATAGAAACTGTCGTATTTTCTCATCTAATTTCTTATTAACATCACCACTTTGTATGGAACGTTCGAAATTCTTTGATGTTAAATCAAATAGATTATTATGGAATTGTTCGAATATTGGATTCTTTTTTATCAATTCCTCAAGACCATCTAAACCAATTTGATAAATAGTTTCACGTGTCAAACCGGCAGCTTCACGTGGATCAAACAATAAAGATGCACGTGTCTTATCGCGTTTCAAAACGTTAGTTTGGGGCACTGCCAAACGTTTAAGTTGTTCGGCGAGTGTACTACTCATTTTGAATACCTAAAAACAACAATTAATTGACCAAAATCACCGATCTTTACCAATAAAACACGATTTTTCACCTTATTTTAATGGAATTTTATAATAACACGTGCCCAGTTCAGAAAAACAACTTAACCTAGAAAATTTCCAACAATTGAACCACTTGACAATTCACAAAAATTTTGACAGCTTATTGCAGTTCTATCCCTCTTTGACTATAGTGAATGCATATCGTTCTCTCTTTTTGAGAGTATCACTCTCTATTCATTCGAATTTAGTGAGTAAAACGTCAACTATTTCTATCCTATATAATGCATTAGTTAGAAAAAGACAAACTTATATATAGGATTAGTAGAATTAATTGGGAGATTGATGAAAATGGTGACTAAAGTAACGGGAGTTTCCGTCATTTCCATTTTTAGGTATCTTTGATTTGGTTTGATGGAAATTGGGTTGAATTTTTAATAAAATAAAGAAAATGCAGGTAAAATTCTATATTTATTACGAATTGAACGTAATTTTTTCGGTTTTAAGAATCCAAATGAAGATACAGAATGGAACGATATTTTGCGATCAAAAGGTATAATTCCAGCTAAAAAAGAGAAAGAAATTTCTGAGGATCAAATTGTTTCTATGTTAGAAAAGACTATTGAAGAGAAAACTTCAAGTATTTATTAGTTAAATTATTGGATAATTCAAAAAATTAATACTTAAATTTTAGATGGTAAAGACTTATCTAAATTGGATTTAGATGAATTAGATGAACTAGAAGATTTAGAGGATGAATCTATATTAGTTGAATATCGTAATAAACGTATAGCTGAAATGAAAGCTTTAGCTGAACGTTCGCAATTCGGTACAGTTGGTGAAATTTCAGCACAAGATTATGTTGATGAAGTTAATAAAGCTGGTGATGGTATTTGGGTAATTCTACATTTATATAAACAAGGGTATTTCGTTTTACTTTTGTATTCCATACAAAATAAATACAATAATTATTCGTAATTATAGGATTCCGTTATGTACATTAATCAATGAATATATACGAAATTTAGCTAGAAAATTTCCAACAGTGAAATTTTTAAAATCAATCTCAACAACTTGTATACCAAATTATCCCGATAAAAATCTACCAACGATATTTATCTATTATGAAGGTGAATTAAAGAAACAGTTTGTTGGGCCTTTAGATCTACGTGGACCAAATTTAACTCAAGACGGTACCCGTTCTAGTAGCAATAAACGGAATTCGTTATTATAATCCATGTTTTTTTTTTTTTTGTAGAATTGGAATATATTTTGGGTAAAACTGGTGCAATCAACACGAATATTAAAGAAGATCCTCGACCTACAATCAAAGACAAATTATTTTCAGATTTAGCCGATAATAATGACTGGTGAATATCAAAAAATTGATTCAATTTATATTTATTGAAATAAATCGCAATATTTAAATTTAGCGCCTTTACACTGCTACCAACCATAATTTATCATTACACTAAGTAAGCAGATATAAGCAGCGCTATTGTAATAAATCTTTTGAAGAAATTAATAGAAGTCGCTTGTCATTCAGCCACTCGACGTACGATTTAAACTGAAAATTAGTTCACGAATCACTTGATACTATTTTATATTTTCCGCGGTTAAAAAGTCCCAAATTCTCGACTTTGTAGCTGTTTGTAGCTCAAATCGATAGTTTTCGACAGTTCAGTACTGCGCAGTTTAAGAAAATGGATTCGAACAAGGTAAACATTTTAAAACATTGCATAATTAGATTTTAAAGATTCATTAATAGGGTATCTGAAGTTTAACTTATCATAGAAGATTGATTTCGATTGAATATACGTTATAATTTCCTTTTTTTGTTTGCTAAAGAAATCGCAAGCTACGTACATCTGCGGGTTATCGAGAATGATGGTAGAATATAGAGTTTAAGCATTGAAATTGGTGATTCCGAAAAGATATGAGTTAGCTGCATAATAAAAACGAGTTAATTCAACATTATTCGAGAGATATCGAAAATTTAGTTACAATATATAACGAACGAAGTTTGTATTTGATGTTGGATTTATGCGAAAACAACGTTATTCCAACAATGATTTTTTTGGAAAATCTATTCGTCGTAATTATCGAGTTCAGAAAATAATTGCAAGATATGTATGATAATAATGATAAATGATAACAGACATCGTTTATCATATTCAATGAGAATTTACTATATTGGTATCATTTGGTTGAGTTTAAGTTGGCAATAGTTTTCGGTAGTGTAGATCTCTATTTATTGTTAATTATCATAGCAACTGATATATGTCGCCCTAACTTTGGTTCTGCTTTTTTTGTGTAGGTGGTGTTACCAGTACTGAACTATCGATTTGGAGCTACAAAGTCGGAAATGGGCTTTTAACGGCGGAAAATTTGGAATAGTGATTGGTTAACAAATTTTCAGTTCAAATCGAGCTTCTAACGACGGCATGAGATGACACCCTAATTGATAAATAAACAGAAAGGCGCGTTTTTTCAAAACTACAACAACATCATTTTAGGTAATTAATAATTAGTCCATTAATTATGATTTGTAGCATCTAAAATCGTAGTATATAATAGGCGATGTTTGTTATATTTATGGCTCGTTCAATAATTTACTCGAATTTCATGGATTTGATATATTAAACCGGTTTGATATGGTTCGTTAATCTCTTAGAATTTAAATTTATCAATAAAAATTTTTGATAATTGATAATAAGTATTTGAAGAAAAGAAAGAAATCGAATAGTCGAATAATTTGTTTATTATAGAGATATGGGTTACCATGAACACAGCCAACAATGTATTTAAAACAACAGTCGCGCCAAATCCAAAAACTAGTTGTTTGTTGATCGTGTTTGTGTACGGTTGGTGTATGTTTTAGTCTCCATAGTAGTTAAGTTTATATATGGAAAAAAATCTACCTTGTTTATATGGATAAATTCCACCATAAAGGCAACAACACAGGTGGTCAATTATTATCATTTATAGAAAAAAACCGAATTCAACTTCTATTATTGATAAATTTATATTGGAAATAATTGTATGGAGGAAATTATAAATACTTATTGCAATTAGATTATATATATCAGAATTTGATAAAAAGTAATATATATAGATAGATTATTCTCGATATTATTAAAATAGATAACATACAAATTTTGGTGGAATTTTCGGTTTTTTGTTCGATAATTAATAAAATAAATAATACCAATAAATAAAATAAAAATGAAGGAGAAATGGAATAAAGATGTGAATAATCAAATGCAAACTACTAATGGCCAACCGGTAAGTTTTCTAATAATTTATTTAATTAATATCAAATTATAGTAATTAGAAATAGAAATAGAGGCTTTTAAAAATATCGATAACCACTTTTTTTTGCGTATAATTAATATAATAATAATAGGTAATTTGTTAGTTTTATTGGATTATAAATATTTGATTGACGAAATTTTCGAAAAAATAAAAAACGTCAACATGTTTTGTTTCAATTGCAATTTCTATTTTATTCAAAATTTGCTCATTTTTTGTGTGTTTAAAATATTAAAATAGCATAGAATTTGCCACATGATATACAGAGTGTCCCAATATAAGTATACAAAGGAGTTCCGTAACTGTTGTTATTTAGGATATGTCAACTTTTGTAGCTTTCTATCAACTGTACAATCCAAAGGATTAAGTTTCCATGTCCCGATTGTACAGTTAATCGCTCACTAATTTACTATTTCGAAAAAATGTAGAGTTACGTTGAAAAAACGTCAACTGGTAACATAAATGTACTTCCAACGCTGAAAACAATCTTGTCGATATACATTGTTTAGAATGGGAGCGATCATTATATAGAGCAAATTCGGCCAATGTTCGTTGGAATAACGTCAGAACAACGTCCGACAAACGTCAGTCGAATATTTTCTCAACTGACGTTTTTCTCTGAAAGCCTTTGGCCTTTGGCACGTACATAAAAGTACGTCCTGTAGGTCCCGGCTGTTAGTTTAAAAAAACTACACCCACCCTCTGTCCTTTTGTTTCACAGTGCTATTTCACTATAATGGTAAAACGGACGATGATACAACGTTCTATGTGGCCTTTTGGTGGCGGAGAAACGTCAGAGTTATTGAACTACCCCGCATATCTGGGATGTTCTGTATATTTATTTCTATCTAATATAGAAAGTGAAATTTTTAAATTATAAGAAAAGTATGGAAAAATAATAATAAATGAATTTTCTTCTATTCAAATATATATATATATATAAACAATTGAAGGAAAAGAATTTCTATATTCCGATTGTAATTTTTAGAATAATTGATAATAAAAGATAAGCACGATATTGTTACAATTATAGTAAATTGGATCACATGAAAAAAAAAAAACAAAACAAAAACAAAATCAAACAATAAATTTCATTTTCTTTATTTAAAAGAAATCGAAAGAATGCACGATATTACATTAAAAATAAATATTTGTAGAATAAAAAATACTTTCTTTTAAAATTTATAAAAATAATAATAACAACAAATAAACAAATTGTTAATAATATTTCCTATTCGACGTTTCTCGAGAAAACGGTGTATCCTATCGAGTAAGAGTACAATTTTTGTGTGAAATTAAATGAACTTTCAATTTCTCAGGAACAAAGTTCTAAAATTTTTAGCTTCAAGGGGCTGTAACTCCTTTAGTAAGGATTTGATTCACGACCTATATAGTTTTCTTACTATTTTTGGCTGTGAAATATACTGTTATAAGGATGACCCCTAATTTCGGTACATACTGTATATATGTTTATTTGGGGTAGATTTTTGTAGAATAAAATTAATTAATTGATTATACATATAACAGGACATTTAATTACAGTTGTAATATTAATTATCTTCTAGTTATTATTTATTCAACTGTTAGAAATGATAATAGATAATAGTTTTTTGTTTGTTGAAATTTGTCTTATTATAGTTAATTAAAAAAATTCAAGGTAAATTGCGTGTAATTAATAGTTTAATTATTTATTTATTTGTTTTAAATAATCATACAATGCGAAAATTTCACATGATATATATTTTTTTTCAATTTGCATAGATTATTTTAATAATGGAAGGTCTCTTTTACATTAAATGATAATAATTGTCGAGGATTTTTCACTAAAGGACATTACGATAACAATAATAATAATAATAATAATAAGTCAAGGTATTTATTTTGGATAGAAACTTTCGGTTTCATTGAATTAAATTCACAACAACAAAAAAAAAAGACCACAAGTGGTAAGCCATATGGGCATATGGGCAATTTCAAAAGTGCCATTTAAAAAACGACTGTGTTTTTTGTTTCTTCTTTCTCCACCATAAATAATTTCGAAAATAAAAGTTGAATTATTTAAGTAAGTTTTAGGAATTTTGTGTGGAGAAATTTCATATAATTACTTTTATATTTACATATATATAGAAAGAAAGAAATACCAATATTTAATTAATTTTTAATGTTCAATGTCAATGTTAATTGTTGTTTAATTATTAATATCGTGATATTGAATTAATGGAAATGGTAAAAGAATTTACCGGAAATGGGGGAAATTTTATTAATATTCTAATAGATACCAGTGTCGTAATAACGGCGCAAGCGTGCGCTACCGACGCCACTGTTTTACGGTTCAAAACAAACGATACTGACTCGATTGAGGGAATTGCTCATCTCGATTGTTATTCCACTAAGGCCGTGTACCGATATAAAGACTACGATCATATCAAAATATTGCGGAGCCGTTCCTTTATAAATTCCATAGTTTATATATTGGCACACGGCCTAAATGGCTCTACAATTCATGACTCATCACTAGAGAAAGAAAAATTTGCTTCCCATCTACGGATAGCACCGTTATTACTACATCGTAGTATAAGACAAGCGAGCGGCACATTTCATCTTATTGTAAATAGTATAGTTTGATATTGGAATTGTTGTCGTTACAATGCTCAAATGTTCGTATAATTGGTATTTATTCTCTTGAGAAAAAATTGAAAATCTTCTACGATTCTACGGGATGGCTCAGTTCATCTGTACGTGCGTTCTTTAAACAACACTGACTAGTACTGGTAGTACTTATTTTATTATTGAATGGAATCACTTATTGAGTCACACGGTATTTTTATTTTATGAAACAGTATTTGTTAGGATCGAAGAACGATAATAATAATTAATTAGTTAATTAATTAGATGTACGTAAATTAATTAAACTAAGAAACAAATGAAACTTAATTATTACGTGTAGATACCGTGAAGAGAGGAAATAAATTCGTTCAATTTATTATTTTTTTGTTAATATTAATTATTTATATTGTTGAAGGTCTAAATTGTTTTTATTTTTTAATTGTTTTAGGTACCTCAACGTTTCCAAATTATATCCGAACCAATGTATAAACCAAAATTATTATTAAAATCACCATCAATGCGTGTAATAAATAATTATAATAATTTATCAATAAATGATAATAAAATAATAACAACAAATTCATCATTGGATAATTTAAATTTTATACCAGAAAATTACAATACAGATCCACGTTCATATGATACAATATATAATAATAATAGAAATACAATAATTTTATCGAATAATTACGATTTTTATGATTATACAACAACAATTGGTTCGTCTTCAATTAAAACAACAACAACATCGAATTGTTCCGAATTGGATTTGGAAAAAAATGATATGGGATCGACTGCGAAATTGGTGTCACCTAAAATGGAATTAGTAAGTTGTTTA
>JAZBGX010001686.1:0-16858 GCA_037414775.1 Zonitis immaculata
TGTAATCCATTAATGCTTTTTCCTGGTTTTGAGAGAAAATCTGGAAGGATGCGAAGTATTAAATGAGCAGTTGCAGCTGTTTTTTATATAATGTTAAAAAAAATACTTCATCTTCATCAGTCCATTTATACCTTTTGGGAGTCTGTTTTGTGTTCCAAAACTGGCAAAGTATAGAATATTGATGTCGTTATAGAGGGGGGAAAGATGGAGCCTATACCAAAATGTTTTTGAATTGATTAGAGGGGAAAAAAATTGGATTCGCACGAGAAACTCGAAAAATGCGCCGCGCAATGCTCATCAGTGGCCCTAGTATTATTTTTAATGAAAACAATTTTGAATATCTAGAACAATTACTATTTTTATTATTTTTTTTCAATTCATTCCATCGATTTTAATTTATTATAACTCATTGTTAACGAACTAAATTAATTAACAAACAATAACTAATATTCAAATTAAGTGAAAACCTAAATCAACCCAAAAAAAAAATTTAAAAAACAATAACATAACAAAATAAAAAGTTCAATTATAGTCGAATCATCATCATCATCGAATAGTATTTTTTTAAAAACTTTCTCAATTCGTAAAAACAATAATCTATAATAAATAATACCAATAATAATGTCGGAAATTCCAACAATTCCCGAATTTTTTGCTGGTAAACGTATTTTATTAACTGGCGGTACTGGTTTTATTGGTAAAGTTTTCATTGAGAAAATTCTACGATCATGTCCAAATATCGATTCCATCTATTTATTGATGCGACCGAAAAAAGGTAAAACAGTTGAAGAACGTATTAAAGCCATCACTGATCTACCAGTAAGTTGGAAAAATTTTCATAAAAAAAAAATGGAAACTAATTTTAAACTTTTCTTTTCAAATTTTTTACTAACAGTTATTTGATATTCTACGTGGCAACAATCCGGAAATTTTCAAAAAAATCAAAATCATCACTGGCGACATCACACAATTGGGCCTAGGTAAGTTTATTCAATTATCGTTAATTATTTATAAATAAATAATGGAAAAGTAGTCATAATCTTCGAAATTAATTGTTTCTCCGGAATAAACTCAATTTAGAGACCTAATAGTGCTACTATAGCATATGCAAGCTCCTATTGCATGTTAGGTTAAGGTACGCAATTGTCTAACAATAAGTCTAAGCACGGTCTTATAAACAGGTCTTGACACTAGTAGTAGTGGGGGTGAACTCTTACATTGTAAGAATTTAGTTACTAAAACTGCCACAAGGAGCGTCATAGTAGAGGAGGCCAAATGTGCGAGAGACAACAACAACAAGTTCTTGTTGTTGTCTCTTTCCCGCACAGTTGGCCTCCTCTACTATGATACTCCTTGTGGCAGTTTTAGTAACTAAACTCTTACAACATAAGAGTTTACCTCTACCAATGATAGTAAGATAGCAGTGTCAAGACCTGTCTATAAGACCGTGGTGTAAACATATCGGAAAGTAGTTCTTCACTGGCGCTAAATTTGAAATAATGTTGCTAGGTTATTATCAATAAGGCATTAGATGGCGCTACCATAACGTCAAAATCTTGAATCAGAATTGCATGAAACCAGCCACCTGTAACTCTATATATCAGAAACTGGGTCTGTTTTTTCACATCGCCGCTGGAGCGCTGATTGTTAGTTGCCTGATTGAATTTGCGGGAGTTTCGAAATCATATTATTCGAAAATTCCAAGGAGATTTTATTTTACTTTAATTCAGGCAACTAAGCAACTAGCGCCACCAAAAGAACTAAAAATCATGTGACAAATTTGTCCATACTGCTTTCATTTATTCGGCCATTGAAATTACAGGAGGCTGCATGAAACTAACTATATAATACAGATTTCGCTATAATCGCTTAGTGCACGGTCTTATAGACAGGTCTTGACACTGCTATCTTACTATCTTTGGTAGAGGTAAACTCTTGCATTGTAAGAATTTAGTTACTATAGTTGCCACAAGGAGCGTGCGGGAAAGAGACAACAACAACAAGCTGTTGCTGTTGTCTCTTTTTCGCACAGTTGGCCTCCTCTACTAAGACGCTCCTTGTGGCAATTTTAGTAACTAAAGTCGTACAACCTAAGAGCATAGACAACATAAGAGTCTCTAAGAGTTCACCCCACTTCTACTAGTGTCAATACCTGTCTATAAGACCGTGGCTTAGTGTCATATTCAAACATGGAGTATAGAGGGTAGGAGGAACTTTTCTATGTTAAAAAGTTTGGCTCAAAATGGGGTGTTTAGGGGGCGCCACAATAGATTCCTGGAAGAGCTTGAAAGAAAGTGATGACCGTCATTAGAATGAGTCAGGAGTTAAACAAAAAAATGGAGAATCGCCTACTAAGGTGAATATAATGGAAATATTAAAATAACTATTAAAAAAATTGAGTAACTATTCAATACGTGTGCTCACGTGCGCCATAATTGTGCTAACTTCACTTTGTTTACAAGCCCCATAGAGCGCTAGCTTCATGTGCATCGACAAGTCACCCAGAAATCTACACTAGTGACCTTTAAACACCCCTTTTCGGAAATTATTTCCCCAATTTAGTCTCATAAGAGATGTTGCTCTTTCCCTCTACACTCCGGACTCTAAACACTCCTTTTCAGAAATCAATTTCTCATAATTTAGTCTCATAAGAGATGTTGCTCCATACGTTCAAGTGTACAATTTTTTTATTTTGGATAATTTGCAGGTTTGACTGATGAGGATCGTCAATTGTTGATAAACGAAATCAATTTCATTTATCATGCAGCCGCTTCGGTACGTTTCGATGATCCATTAACAGAAGCTATAATGTTGAATGCACGTGGTACACGTGAAATGGCATATTTAGCATTAGAAATGAAAAAAATCGAATTGTTTTTTTATGTATCAACCGCATATTGTCATTGTCATCAAAAAATCATTAAAGAACAATATTATGAAGCCAAAGCTGATTGGCAACAAATTATAAAGATTTGTGAAAATTTAAATAAGAAAACTGTCAATATATTTACGAAAAAATATATGAAATTATTCCCAAATACGTATACATTCACAAAATCATTAGCTGAGAATATTATCTATGATTTATTAAATCGTAAAATACCAGTAATTATCGGACGACCATCAATTGGTAAGTGTACCATTAATTTGGAAATAAAACCGTCAAAAAAAAGAAATTATACAATTTTCAATTGGTATAATAGTGATTTCGACCCATAAAGAACCATTTCCGGGATGGTTGGATAATTTCAATGGTCCTGCTGGTATTCTAGTTGGCTCTGGTAAAGGTATCGTACGTACCATGTATGCTGATCCGGAAGTATTAGCCGATTATATACCGGTGGATGTTGTTGTTAAAGGCATGATTATAGCACCATGGCGCAAATTACAAGAACCGTAATCAATTAATTAATTAATTACTAATTAATTGATTAATTAAATTATATTATTTTAGAAATCAATTGGAATTGTCCGTATTTAATGGTTCGAATAATAATTTCAAATCAATGACATTCCGTGAACTTGTCGAATTTGGTAAATTAATATCTTATCAACATCCATTAGAAAATATTTTATGGTATCCAGAAGGTGGACCAACAAAATGTTGGTATGAATTTTATCTAAAATTCATGTTCTATCAATTATTACCGGCCATTTTGGTCGATGCTGTATTGAAAATTCTAGGTTATAAACCATTGTAAGTGTAGCCATTTTGTCTAAATGACGACAATATAACCTCACTTTTTTCGTTGTAGATTGGTAAGAATCCAACGTCGTATTTATACAGCCAATATGGCATTAGAATATTTTATATTGAATCAATGGATTTTCGAAAATCAAAATGGTCACGATCTAGAGCGTCATGTTTTGAAAGTGGATAAGAATGATTTTAATTTTTATAAAGAAGATTCTGATCCATATGAATATTTTACAAATGCTTCATTAGGTGCTAAACGCTATCTATTGAAAGAATTTGATGATGATGGTGCTAGACGTCACGCAAAAAGGTTTATTTGAGGTTATATTATTTTATATTGATTTTTGTTTTGTTTTATTGATTGCAGGATGTACTATATTTCGAAAATTTTCAATATTATTTGGTATCTAGTTCTATTTTGGTTGATTTATTATAAATTGGATATTTGCGGTTTATTGGTTAAAAAATATAACGACGCCATTTTATTTTTATCAACAGAATAAATATTCCATATAATTATTATTATTATATCATTTTTTTGAGTAATAACAAATATATTTGATAAGGGTTTCAATGATGTTTATTTTCTGCAATTAAACGTATCAATGTACGCTTACCTTTATTGTAACGCTACAAGACTTAAATTAATAAAATCCCATAATTATAATTGTTTTTATTTATGTTATTAATAAGTTACTATTGTTATTTTCTTCATTTAAGCGACTAATATACGTTAACCTTAATAATGTTATCATGAATTGGATTTATTTTTATAGACACACCTTAATATAGTAGTGTACGTTAACCTTAATGAACCATGCACATGGTTGGAGTAAATTTAGATTTTTTTGCTTGTTTTGGTCGCATCACTGTATGCTCGCCTTAATATAATTCTAATCTATGTGCCCGATTTTTGGCAAAATAACGATCTCGTACTGTCAAACAAGTGAGTAACACTTTTAAATTTGAATTTTAAATGAATAAAATCCTGCAATTGTTTACAATAATTTGTATTTGAATAATAATTTTCTTTTTATATAGTAAGATCATGGTAATTTATTGAGACGTTAGTGTACAGTTACCTTAATGACTCTAAAAAAACAAACGAACATAGATGTGAATTGACGGAATCTAATTTTCCGGCCATATCAGATATTTATAGAAAACAAAAACTAATCATAACCAATAATAATTAAAATATTTCTCAACAATTACTTGATTACTCGATCAAACCACTTCGTGTTCTAACCAATCAAATTTAAGAATTAATAAATTGTTCTTTTATATAATTATATCAAGTTAGCTATTTCTAAATTAGAAAAAAAAAAAGATAAATTCTAGAATTATTTTTCAATAATACGTAGTTCATTTTTGTATTGTAATCATTTAAATATCGGCAAATACTTATTAATTTAATTAACAAAATTTAATTATGAAAAACAATAATAAAAAAGATGAATCGTTAAATTTGGTAATAATAAGAAATTCACCTACAAAAACTGTATGTAAACGTAGAAAATTAACATATGAAAAATTGAAAACGAAGAAATTACTAAATGAGAAAAACTTGGAAATTTTAAATCTTCTATTAATTGGACGAAGTAATTATATTATAATTAAATTAGTTATTGTTATTTTCAATAAATATTTTCCTCCACAGAAGAATCCAACAATACAAAAGGGATCGACATCATTTTGAAACAGCACAGCCACCACACTAACAACAACAACAACGAAAATAATAAGAAAAATTCCCAACGACACACCAAAAAGATTACCAACAACAACAATAGTAACAATAATAATAATGATGATGATAACAATAGTAATAGTAATAATAATAATAATAATAATAATAATGAACAAATTGTTACTCACGATTTAACCAATGTCGATGATGACGATGATAATGATACAATAAGTTTTAGATTGAATGATCCATGCGTTATAGAAGATGGTGATCTATTTTATGCTTTGTATAGGAAACGTTGGGTCCAAGCACGTGCTACTGGTAAAAAAATGATAAAACCGAGTAATCAAAATAACAATAATAAGAAAAATAATACTAAAAATCAAAATAATAAGGATAACAATAATGATAATGATAATAATACTGATGATTATGAATATGTCTACGAAATGTTAAATTTACGTACTAATCGTTTATTTTTTGTTACAAAATACGAATTAGCTTATTATAATTTACCAACAGATGATTATCAATATAATTATGGTATGACTGTTATTGTTAAAGAACAAATTGATCAGAATGTATCAACAGCAAGGAAACATCAACGTTATCTATCTGGTGTTATTGGTGAAATGCCAAATAATGATAACAAATATCGGTAAATTAAATCAATTATTTACATAATTCCGAAAAAATATTCAATTAAATAATTGAAAAAAATAATAATTTATATCCAGGTCGTTCCAGGGAAATCCATTTAACGCTCAGGATACACGTGGCATATTTTCAACGCCCGTATTACGTATGTTGTAATATAAGTTGTAATAAAATATAAGTGTGAGCGAGATCATAAATATCTCTATCTCGCCCGCATTTATATCAATACGGACGTTGAAAATACGTCCTGAGAATCCCGAGCCTAAGATATCGACGATGGCTACAGATAATCTGCACAATTTAACATTCTTTACTTCATGTATTTTCCAATTGTTATCCTTACAGGATAGCGCATCAAATTGGTTATATTCTAATTGTATAATGCAAACCATCATATATTTTAGCATTATTTAATTAAAATATCTTCTTTACAACTTTACAGTAGAAAATCGATCAGCCATCAAAGTATCAATTGTTTCATCATATCCTAAAGTTTCATTTAAATTGTTCATTAATTCATCATTTCAAATTACTGTATACACAGTGTATTTAAATGGAAAATCGTGAATATATAGTCGATTTCATCCATTCAACTTGTGACGCACATTCTACCTGTCTACTGAGCAACTCTATAGTTGAAACCAGACGGTTAGATTATGCTTCACAAATTCTACCGGCACAAGCTAATGAAACGTCTTGTATATTTTTGATAAGCTCATATGATCTATTTTGAAAAACCAATAAGATTTAAAAAGAAAAAAAATTCATACATTCCCATATCAAATAATCTAATAATGTTGCCTTCATTTAATTGTTAAGATACACTGATAAGCCATTTCCAAAGCTTATCAATTTTTCAAAATAGACCGAACAGTAGGTTGTAAGAAAGCTATTGAGCAACAATAAAAGATACATAATGTTGCGCTCAAAATAACGGCATTATTGACAGTTTTGCATGTAAAATGTCAAATAAATCAATAAGCATTCAAATGAGAATTTAGAGGATGGAAAAATAATGAATACACAAATAGTTGATTTATATCCAAAATAGTATTTTTTTTCAATTGTATTTCAACCACAAAAGCTGAGTGGTTTTATTTTGGAGTGCCAGCCTGTATAGAGACACTTTATCAATAGCAGTTTTCGCGAACCAAATCCGGAACACGTTCAAAACGGAACTATGCGCATGTGCCAACATGAAAACTAGTAACCAACTAATCCGGAACTGAATAGTCTTCAACTATTTCGTTACTTGTTCTGAATAACCACAAAAACATAATAAGAGCCATAGAATTGTTTAGTTCTGGCGAAAAATCTTACTACGCCTGCTCAATGGTACAGAACGAGTTCGGATTTTGATTCGTGAAAACAGCCAATAATGTCTGTGTAGTTCTCGTTGAGTAAGAGTTATTGAGTAACTTCGTACCCCTCACGCGCGGGGCACACAGGACGTACTTTCACGTACATATTTTTGAAATCGAAACTTTGAAAGTACATCCGTTTCACTAATATTAATATATAAGTGACAGCGAGATCATAAATACATCCAACTTGCCCGTACTTTTATAAAGAGACGACGAACGTAATATGTACGTTGAAAATACATCCTGTGTGTCCCGAGCAAAACGGACGTATTTTCAACGTACGTACCACTGACGTATTTTCAACATTTCTCGTGCGATCGCTCCCATTTGAAAGAATGTTTCTATATAAGATTTTTACAACGTACGTAATACGTCCCGTGTATTCAGGCTGTTATGACACCTTGTAATTATTACCTTTTATCCACTTAGATAATGTCAAGTATTGTTAGAACAACCTGAATATTATTATTATTATTATTATTATTATGATTATTTCAGATATATGATATTTATCTTCGCTGGTATCGCAGTTTATCAAATTTCGGCAAATTTACGTCCAGTTTTATTTATTAACGAATATCCATGGATATTATTTGAAAATTTAAAAGATTATCTAATGATGAGAGCATATTTTATACAAAATTTACGAACAAATATCGATTTTACAGATCTTAAATATACAAGAGTTGAAAAAGATGGTAAGTTTTTCGTTTCCATTTTAACAAAAATTGATTAATTAAATAATTTATAGGTAAACTATCATCAGCCGAAATTACAAAAATCGATTGTTCAATTTTATATTTGAACTTTTATAGTGGAAATAAATTTTTTAGCGAACGTATCTACAAAGGCCATTGGAGATTATATCTAAATAAGGATCTTTATCCCAGTAATTATGCCATCTAGTTTTATTTTAATAAATTATCCTTATGAATAGTTTTTGTAAATAGTACTAGATGGTGATGATTATTAATGTTATTTTTGTTTTTCAGGTTTTATTCAATGAACGAACCTTTATGCTAAATAAAAAGCAACAACACATTCTATGGTAACTTTCATGAATTTCTCCCAAATGGACTTGATACTTATTGATTCTCTATAAAGAAATTATCATTATTATTATTATTATTATTATTAATTGGTAAAAAAAATTGTGCTTTTACCGTATAATATCGATTTCTATAGCCGATTGTGTATATGAATTAAGAAATAATTCCAAATCTTCACATGTCCATGATGTTTGTCGAAATAGTTCAGTTAAATTGCTAATTTCCAGAAAAAAATTCTTAATTTCACGTGGACGATGTAACGATGCCGCTATATTCAATATAGAACGATTATATAAACGAAAATTATTATCCAATTCGGTGTAATGTTTTTGTAATAGAATTGGCTTTAAATTTAAACAAATTAATCTAGAAAAAAGAAGCAACAAATAATAATTGAAAATAATTTTTTATTTGAATTTGTTTTGTTCTCTCGATATTTACTGTTTCAATTCACGTTCTTTGTCATTTAAAATTTTAATTTCACGTAATTCACTAAATAAATCCTTATCAATTTCAATATCGATATCATGATTTGTATTTGTCCATTGTTCCATTATAATTTCAGCACATTTATGCCATGTACGAAAATTGATATCTTTTAATTTACGTTTTGATGTTTCAAAACGCATGTAAGTTAAAAATACAATACTAGCATACTTTCTTGCAATATCTTCTGATAAATAAAAGGAATTTTGTATATTTTGTATACATGTACCAGGCATATCTTCAATCATTTTATAAATACGTTTAACATTATCAAATTGTCGCCGACATGATTTTATTGGTATACCAGTTTTTTCACTAATTTCATCTAAATCTTTACGATGTTTACTTGTTAATTTTTTACCAATCAATTCGCGTACAACAATATCATCAACATCATAATAACGTTCGATTAATAATTGACGTGTTTGTGGTTCGATTTGAAATGCTAATTGTTCTTGTAATTTATTCGGATTACTCAATAGTTTCTCTAATAGGAAATACGTACGATAATGATCCAATACATCGCTGGCTATCAATTCCAATGAAGCTCCAGTACTCTCACCGAGACCCCGTTGAATCAAAATCGATACAGCTTCACTAGCTGAAAATTATAAATTTTAACAACAAATCCACAATTGAAAAAATTAACTTATATAATTAAAAAAAAAACATAACCTCAAATACCTGAATGCCCCTCTACATACAACTGGTAAATTTCCGGATCAACTAAAGTATAATTACTTATAAAAACATCAACTTCTGTACCCATTTCTCTTATCAAATTAATGATATTTATCACTAATTAGCGAGAATTTGCGATTATTTTCAACAAATACTAGTTATAAAAACTATTGTTAGAGGGCAATAATGGCAATAATTTTTTTTTGTTAATACAGGTATCTATAAAATTAGACGAGGTCTTCATTTCTTTGATTATATTAATCATAAGGTGGTGATTGTATTGCGCAATAATTCGATAATTTTATGAAAAAATATTTACAATCATCAAAATAATTTTTGAAATTGTGCTCTAATTTGTTTTATTATTAAATAATAATTGTATTTTTGTTAATATTAATAGTGCCATCTATTATTTGCTTTGGTAGTTTTAATGTAACTTTTGGATTTTGAACTGTCATTTTATATTTTACAACATAACCTTTTTTTTCAGTTAAGTTCCTGGTTCTTCTAGTTTAAAATTAAATTGATTCAAATTTAGCAAAAAAATGAGTGATGGTAACGGGAAAGATGCAGAAAATCCTCAAAAAGTCGATGATGAACTTGCCAATTTGCTAGATAGTAATTTTTCAAAAAAAAAAAAAAATGAACATTGCATAATCTTTTTTTTATAAATCAGGTGCATTACAAGATTTTAAGAAAGAAGAAAAAGTCGATGAAATCGGTGCTAATAATAATAATAATAATGAGCATGGTGGTGAACAAATTGACGAAATTAGTCAAGAACCGAATGTTGATGATTGGAATGAAGAATTTATACGTGAAGCCGCTCAACAATTTGAAGCGAGTTTAGCTAGTTTTTTAAATGAAAATAACGATCAAAATACAACAAATAATCAATTCAATGTTGAACAAATCCAACAAAAATTCCAACAAATGGCTAATGCTGCACAACAAGTCATTGATAATCCAAATGTTAATGATGAATCGATTGATTTTGCATCGACAATATCACAAACAATACAAAATTTAAATAGTGGAGCTGAAAATTTACAAAATCCATTAAACGAACAAGATTTATTAAATTTATTTAATAACAGTAATAATGATAATACTGATGGTAATGCAACAAATGCATTTCTACCATTTATGCAAGGCATGATGCAAAGTTTACTATCAAAAGATGTTTTATATCCAAGTTTAAAAGATATATTAGATAGATTCCCCGAATGGCTGAATACGAATCGTCCGAAATTAACAGATAAAGATATTGAACAATATGAAAAACAAATCAAATTAATGCAAGATGTTTGTAGTGAATTGGAAAAAGAAACTGATACTGATACTAATGATGTTAAAAAGGAACGATTCGAAAAAGTACTCAACTTAATGCAAAAGGTAAAGTTTTCAAAAACGACATTTTCCATAATTAATTTTAATAATTATATTTTCATTCATTTATTTAAAAAAAAAATAGTTGCAAGATTGTGGCCAACCACCAGCTGACTTAGTCGGCGATTGTGGACCTACATTACCAACTGAATTACCCACTGATCCAAATCAATGTTGCATAATGTGAGATCCCGAAAAGGGGAAGAACAACTTTATATAGTCAATTTCATTCAATTGATTGATTATCATCTAATTGAAACGAACTATAAATAGTTGATTATTGTTGGGTTTTGTTTAAAATTTTGTTATATTCATTTCAAATATTATAGTAATAATATAATAACGGCAATACAATGTTTAATGTCCATTTATATGGAACCTACAATTTCATTGATAATTTAATAATTTTTGAATACATTTAATCAACATTCAAGCATCTGATAATGCAGCTACTCCTGGTAGAATTTTGCCTTCTAATAATTCTAAACTGGCACCACCACCAGTTGATACATGCGATACTTTATCGACGGTATTCCATTTAGCACAACATGTAGCTGTATCACCACCACCTTTTGTATACGTAAACAAAAAGAAAAAGAAACATTAAATTCTACTTTCAACATTATTAATTAAAAATAACGTACCGATTATGGTGACACAACCTTTTGCTGTAGCATCAACAACAGCATCCATTAGTGCTTTGGTACCATTAGCGAAATTATCAAATTCAAATACACCAGCCGGTCTATATAAGGGATTTTTTTTTTATAAAAAAAATTTGAAATGAAAAGATTAAAAAGAAATTGCTTATTTACCCATTCCAAACGATAACTTTAGCTCTTAGAATCGGTTCTTTGAATAATTCTCTTGTTTGTGGACCAATATCTAAACCCATCCAACCATCTGGTATACCACTATTTAAATCAGCTTTACCAACTTGAGCATTTTCATCGAATTTATCAGCTGTTACAAAATCAACTGGTAAATGGATTTTAACATTATTTTTTTCAGCTTTCTCTAATAATTTCTTAACAATTTTTCCACCTTCTTCATCATATAAAGAATTACCAATCTTAAAACAAAAGAACAAAAATTATCAATTAAAAATTATAAATAGTGAGCTATGGTTATTTATTAATTAACAAAAAAACAAAATAATATATTTGGAATTTGTCAAAATTTGTTGTTTGTTTTTTTTTTCCAACAAAATTTTGGACACAACAACGCAATAGAATAATGGAAGATGGAAAAAGTATTGAAAATTATGAAATAATCGGTTCTGAATTTAGTCAAAATATACAGGATGTATTATTAATGATTGATGACGAATTATCGACCAGTTTTCAGAAGAACTATGACAATTTACAAAAATTATGCCTGATAGTAAGAATTAATTCCATTATATAATTGAAAATGTTTTCAATTAATTTTTTAGATTGAAAAATATAATTGTGAAATTGAACATGATAATAATAATACGATATCGTCACAAATGAAATTGAATTTTGAAAAAATCAACGATTTCGATAATATAAGAAAGAAATTGAATGAGAATTTCGATAAATTCCAACAGAAAATCGAAATTATCCAAAAGAATTATGAAAAATTACTAACGAATTCGAAGAAAGTCGATGAAAAACAATCAACAACACGTATTATTGATGATCGTTTTTTAGAAAATTCGAAAATAACCGAAAATCGATCGATACACGAGATTCTATTAAAAAAAATCGTAACTAAACCTAGTTTTTTTGTTTTGTTTTTGCAAATAATTACAAAAAAAAAACCACAACAATTTTTTTAGGAAGAAAAACGGTTAAATATTCCACCAGAAAATCTACAAAGACGTAAAGCTTATGAAGATCTACATAAAAAAATGTTTAAACAATTAGAAACAAATGATAGTTTTGAGAATTTCCAACGGTTATTCCATCGTAAAAATACACCAACACAACAACAACAAGGACCACCATTAACAGCAAAGAAAATCAATAAAAACTTGAAGAATTACGAAGAAAAATATATAAATCAATTATTAGCTAATAGTAGAATAAAAAATATCGATGCTAAATATTTAAAATTAAAAAATAAATTAACAACAACAGCAACACCAATTGATAAAGATGGTAAACGTAAACGTTCATTAAAACAAAAAAAAAAACACCAAATAAATGAAGAAATCACCATCTAATACAATATTAGATGGCGTTTTCGCTTCAAACTATTGTGATTGTATAATTCTTGTGATTTTTTTTTCTTCTAGAATCAACCAATAAATTAACACAACAAAATTCACCTTATCTTACCAGTACTAATGAAAATAGACAATTGAAATGTTACGATATATTAGATGATATAGATAAAGATGCTATAAAACCGTTAGAATCGGAATATCCACGACATGATAATGAAGATGATAATTTGAAAAAATCCTATTTAGAAATGATGTTGAATGAAAATGATAAAGTATGGGAAAGTTTATTACAAACACAAAATAAGAAAATCAACAATCTAATGAATTATTTAACAAGTCAACCGGCAAAAACAAAACTAACACAACAACAACAACAACAAATAATACAGAAGAAACAACGACAACAAGAAATTATTGTTATGCCAGTTATTGTTGAATACGATAATTTTCCACAAAATAAAAATCACGAGAAATTATGTAGGAAATTGTTGAAACAAAAAGAAATTCTAGATAATTTATATAAACAATTGAAAATGCGCAATCGGGTATTGAATGATAATTTACAAAATTCAATTGAACAAATCGAAATGCAAATCGGTAATTTCCTAACACAATCAATAAATGATCAAGATAATGATACGAATTATAGTATGATCGAGAAAGAGATCAATAATATTTTTCAATTAATCAAAAATGATCATTTGAAAAAAACGAATCAGAAAAAACCGCAAATCACTAATAATGCAGAATTTCTAGATCATTTCGAATTACCGATTATAATCGATAGTAAACAATCAATGGCATATTGTTATCAACAATGTGATGTTAAAAATATTGCTAGGAAAATTTACGAAATCAAATTGGATGAAACCGAGAAAATTACAATATGGCAACAATATAACCAACACGAATTCTTTTTGAAAACTGTCTATATCGTATTTTTCATATTCATAATAATATGTTTGAATTTTAATTTTATTTATTAAAATTAAAAAAAAATAAAAATAATCTACCTTCATTCCTTTAGTTTCTTTTAAAAATGTGTAACTCATACCGCCACCGATAATCATTTCATTAACTTTATCCAACAAATTATCGATTAATTGAATTTTATCGGCAACTTTAGCACCACCTAATATAGCCAAAAATGGCCGTTGTGGATTATCCAAAGCTTTAGCGAAATAGTCCAACTCTTTTTTTAATAGAAAACCGGCAGCACGTTGTTCAAAACCATCACCCATCATTGATGAGTGTGCCCGATGGGCTGTACCAAATGCATCATTTACATAAATATCACCTAATTTACGTAAACTCTGACGGAATTCTTTCACCTTCTCTTTATCGGCTGTAATTTTTTTACCGCTAGCATCTTTGGCTTTACCTTCTTCTTCAATATGAAAACGGAGATTTTCTAATAATATTAATGAACCGGGTGTTGGATCGGCACAAGCTTTTTCAACTTCTGGACCAACACAGTCGTGCAAAAATACAACATCGTCCCTATAAAAATATTAAACAGTTATTAAAAAATGATTTTTATCAAATAATAATGATAAAAAGAAGAAAAAACTGATACAATCAAGCAATTATGGAGTGTTGAGTAATCTGCACTCCATCAAGCAAAAACGTCTTGTATAATTGGTTGCATATTTATAGGAGTTAACATAATTGTATCACTTTTTTTGGGGTTAATTAATGTGAAATTAAAGGAAAAAACCTTCCGATTTTTGGGTAATCAGCAAAGGACTTTATAAAGGATCTAAAACAAACAAAAAAATTAAATAAAAGTGGGTTACTAATACAACAACAACAACAACAAAACCAGAACCATTAAAACTAAAATAAAAATTGGTTAAAGAACATTAAGAGAACGTTTAAGATTGATAGTTTGAAAATGGGGAGATTTTACCTATTCAGTAGAGTTTTAAGTTCTTCAGCGACTGGTTTTAACGTATATTTTGGATTTGGTGTACCATCAGGTCGGCCTAGATGCGACATTAATACAACAGATTTTGCATTTTTATTCAATGCATATTTAATTGATTCTAATGCAGCAACAATACGTTGATTATTTGTTATTTTACCATCTTTTAATGGTACATTGAAATCGACTCTAAAAACATCCATAAATATCTATATATAGTAGGATTTTGTCTATTAAAAAAATAGGAAATTTTACCTCATCAATATACGTTTGTTTGCCAAATTTAAAGCATCAATTCCCAATTTATTTAAAGCCATTATTTCACTTTGAATTTTCAATTAATTCAATTGAGAAAAACTATCGGGAAAATTTGTCCGCTTTGAATTTCAAGAACAAACAACAAATGTCATATAGAGGTCAAATAAAACAATCGCCAATCACCGCTTATCTTACGTGATAGTCAAAATGTCGTCTAAAATTGATCAGATAAAATACAAAAACACAAATTATAGCATTTTTTATAAGTTTATAAGAAATATTTTAATATTATTGTAAATTTTAATTATTAATATTAATATTTTATGTTGTATTTTTCAATCAATAAATCAACATTTTTAGAGTGGCTGCTTAAATATGAAATTGACAATTGGTGGGAGAGTGTAGCGCGAAATTTAATTAAAATCCGTAATCTATCGAAATTTATTTATAACTGTTATTATTTTAATCATTTTTTATCGGTCATGCCCTTCAATCTTAATTAGAATAACCTCATTCATTGTTTATCTATGTAATTTGTTAATTTGTTGAAAAGAGATATAGTAGCCATTTTGTTGTTAAAGATTAAGGTAGGACTGCATTGGACTACACTAGGAAATACCGTTGAGTAAATAATAGTGTATTATTCACTCAGCGAAAATACGCTCTTTCACCATAACAAAATCAAGTTATCATTAAAGTAGTGAAATCTAGTGACTTCAATTCACAACTCACTTTTGTTTTCATCATTAAAAAAAAATTAATTTAAACCTATTTTTACTTATATTTGCCTGAGTCGTTATCTTATTTGTATTAGTCCTTAGGCTTATTGGGACTGGCAACATCAACACCGGCTACTCTTCAATGATATCGTGGATCACATGATAATGAGAAAGGGGTATAATCATATATCAAGCGCGAATAAGCGCAAGAACATCAAAGAATTATGTAAATTGGAATTCAATGATTGGACAACATATATATGTTCAGTTTTTATGCATAAACAACTGCAATATTGAAAAGAAATATATATGGAATGGAACGATCACATCAGTCGCGCATTGGCTAAACTCGAGAACAGTTAAGGTAGCATATAACGCGATCGTACCACGCTATTTCTCCTCAAAGTTGGCGTTGACTCTGTGAACGTAGGTCCGTTGATTGTTTCAGCCGCCTGTCGGTAATGCAGATTACTGACGCTAATTACAATAATAATTTGTAGTCTATTATCAATTAACAGCAAATTTTGATTCTCTACATATGTTGCGCAAATTTTTGGATTTATTTTACATTATTCAATCATTTTATCACGTTATAATCTAGTCTCAATATTCTAACCTTAATTTTTGTACAAAAAATATATCAACAAATGTCAAATTTTTTCACGCATGAACTACGCTAGGCTCTACGTTCTCCAATGCAACGCCAACTTTGAGGAGAAATAGCGTATAACGATGCAGAAGTGTATATAC
>JAZBGX010001687.1:0-16855 GCA_037414775.1 Zonitis immaculata
TTTGATCAAAAATCAAATTTAAATTTTTTACTGACGAAATAGTGGATGGATTATGAATTAGTTATCAATATCGATTCAGTCCCACTTTTCACATGTGTTGATAGAGAAAATTTACGGTTTTTCTTTCGAAATTTAAAATATTTTCTTATATTTTCCTGCAAAAATCGCTATTGTAGATATCCTATTGGAAAAATTTCAATAAATTGAATACAGTGTCAACTCTGTGACATTGATATGTGAGATTTGATAAAGGAAATTTAATTTCCATTTTTCTCTATATATATATATAGACTAACCTCACAATAGTATTTTTATCATTGAAAATTTACAGTTGTTGAAGTTACAATAAATTTATGATTACATTTATTATTCGTTACACATGTTTTATTGTACACTATTTTCTCACCCTTATTTCAGGAACTTTGAAATTGCAGAGTATTGAAACAGGCATTCGTCTCGAAATATATAGAAATTCCAAGAATTTCTCTCGTAACCAAAAAAAATAAAATCATTTCACTAGAACTTTTTCTGAAATATTCAGAATTCCTGGCTTTCAATGATAGAGAAATATGGGACAATATTGATTCGAATCTCCATTTTATGAAAGGCTATACTGTCTGGCAATTGTGGTATATTAGAAGAATCACTGCTTCGACTTAACGGTAACGGTAACAAAAAATTGTAGGAGAAATTCTTATAATTTATAGAGACCGCCATAGTTGTACGAGACTCATCGTTCTGGATTCGAGTCGCAAAAACAGCTACTAAGAACTTTTTTGCCTCGAACAGAAGCTATCACGACTCAAGAGTTCGTCAAAACCAATGATCTAGAATTATTCGTTATCATCGTCCAAACAAGCCATGAATTCAATAGAAGATTAAGCTTCTTCCACGAAATCGATCTTTAGAGAAAATAAATAAATAAAATTGAAACTCTTTCAAAATTTCTTCTTAGCGATATTGGCGAAAATGGAAAAATCACACTTCTCCAATATTGTAGTGATGACTTATTGAATCGAATCTAACGCTGTGAGAAAATCCAATATATAAATATCGAGTTTAAAATTATTATACAGCATTGTCTTATAAAATCTATATAAGTGAAGATAAAATGGAGATTTCCAGGGAAATTCGGTGGTCTTTGAAACTGGCAATAAATTTACATAAAATTCCGTACATCAAACAGACACAATCTTAATTATCATTTTAATTAATAAATCAAAAACCCTTGTAGTTGGATGATGAATATAATACGAATTTTCGTATAGTATTTACATATTTACACGAATAAATCTTTATCTCTATATATCTCTAGATGGGAATTTGTTGCGGCTAAATCGAATTTATTCTCGCAAATGTTCCAATAATTCAAAAAACAATCACAATACTGTCATTTTCAATCTGATGAAAATTTATTTCCTATTTTTTGTAGACACAATTTTCTTTGAAAGCTCATATTCCAACAAAAAATCATCAATAAAAATTACATTTACAAAAAAAAAAAAATGTTGCGAAATTGGTGGATGCGCCGGGCGATCTAGTTAATATTTATTCAACAAAGAAGAAATAAATAAATAAATTCCGGAAATTGAAACGAAATTTGTATTTATTTTTTTTTGTATTTTGTTTCGTTGTTTTTATTTCGAACACTAGCTATTTTTAAAATTTTTATTTAATCCGTTTAATCGCTGAAAACGTGCCAATAAAATATCTGTTTGTATATATACACTTGACCAATATTATGATATCCACACAGTTATTCTCGTACGTTAATTAAATATCGCTATCAATTTGCGCAAATAATTGAATCAACTTGCAATTGTACAAAGTACAATTTTCGTTCTACAAATATCAAGACCTAAATAATTAAAAAGACTTGTATAATGTGATAGAATCGATTAAGTCCGGACTTAAGTCACATTCATTCAACTTTGATCATTGAAAAACTGATAATGACAATATTTGATTCATCACCACAATCTTGTTCGTGATTTTTTTATTAAAAAAAAAAAATTATATTCATATACTTATATGTATTGAGATTTGGCTTTTAATGGAAAAATCTCCCTTTTCCCTCCAACAATCCAATTAAAAATCAATCTATTATTCGAAACTTCGTCAATGTCTGTGGAGTTCATTTCAAAATCGTTCGTATTTATTTGTGGTTCGACTCAAATGTGGTTTTGTGAACAAAGAAATCTAATCTGAAAATTGAAATCTATATTACGGTTTTTTGCTCATCGAGCTGTACACCATAAAACTGGATAATAAAATGTAAATGGTAGATATTTAGAGCTTTATAATTTTTAGATATTATAGGAAAAAAAATTATAATTATGGAAAATTGGTGGAGGCGCCGGGTGAAGATTTTAATAAAATTCGAATTAAAAATTTTACCTTATTGCAAATTTCAACAACAACCGTATACACAATTTCTATCGATCAACAATATAAAAATTTATTCATTTTCTTGATTTAAAATCAGACACAATTGATTTATTTTTTCGATTTTCAAGATTTGCCGGTATATTTTGATAGAAACTGCTAGACGCTGCTAACGTCGAGACGATACAGACAAAACTGGACCTGTACTGAACTTTATGCGTACTATAATACCGTTTGCTTCCTTCCTATCATCTATCCTTCTCCAATATTCTGGATAATCAGTGGCTTTTATTACAAACAAACAAACAACCGACCACATTTCATATGAAATTCAGTTGCAATTCTCAATTCAATCCAAGATATTTACTTAGAGAAACTCATTATTCTCTAGATTAAGTTTGATAAATTGTCGCGATCGAACAAATAAATTGTAAGAATCTCGGTTGTATTTATATTCAATAATAATAAAAAAAATATGTATAACTTTCAAATTCGAGCAACTACCATTTGGTTGAGTTTCTCCGACATTTCCTATTGATATAAATAACATTTCTAGAATATCTCCAACATTTCAATAATGTCAGTGATTCTAACACCGGTTCAATTTTGTAAATATAAAACCAATCTACAGGACTGTATCGAATTAAATTATCAATCAATTAATAATACCAACTAATTTCGGTTTCAATTGGACTTAAACTAATTATACGAACCACTTAAGTCTTGAGTTTATCAAAATTGCTACAATTAATAGTTGACTATTGGATTTATAAGATCGATTAGGATCTAGATGGAGATATATTGTTTTTGTAATAGTATAGAAATTTCTATTGTTTTCTAGAGCTATTGAAAATATATATACAGGCTGTTCATTATATGTATGGAACCGATGTCATATATCTCCTGAATGGACAGAAATAGAGAATATCTGGTAATTGTATTTGGCTATATCAAGTCAATATTAGGACTCAGCAAGGTCACGAGCCATCTTGATATCAGTTACGATATATACAGGCTGGTCCACCAGAGGCTCTCCTGGTCTTGCAAGTCTGGCTCTAGTGGGTGTATTTTGTTTCTCTCCACTAGAACCAGAGAGCAGGAAAGCCGCTGGTGGACCAGTCTGTATAAAAACTACAATAAATAAAAGTACGATTTTTACAAATCGTTTCGTTCGTAAATAATTATTAGATGAACTAGGAAAAAAATCTGCTAAATGTTTTAGAAATACGGAAACCTTGAATGAATATTTGAAAATCGTAAAAATAACAATTCCGAACGGTATAAATAAAGAACAAAAATTTATTAGAACGATTGTAACGAATTATTAAACGAAAAGAATTAACAATTGAATTTCAACAATAAAATTAAGGAGGAAAAGAATTAATTAAACTGACAACATTTATTTTTTTTTGAGATGTCAAAGTTTTGCCAGTTTTTTTTTGTTTGTTTTTGTTTTATGTTTTATTTCCACCCTAAATAATTCCCAAATTAATCATACTTCTGTTTTAAATAATTGAGTAATTTGTACGTTTATATTAAATCTACCGAAGAAATAGAAACTTTTGTTCAAATTTCGATAGCAACTCGTTTGTTGAATTTCTCATCCAACAATACTGACCTTCAATTTTATACGAATTGAATTTCTTCCAGTCTCACTTATTAATCCATTATTCTTGATACGTTTTATTCAATTATATCATTGTAAGTAGAACAAATAGAATGCGACACTATATATATATATATATTTTCGGTTATTTATCACTTGGATATGTTAGACGATAGACAATCAAAAATATAACACAATATAAACAATCTCGAATTTAAACTGATACAAAAATAACGATTGGATGTTGTGTTTGTAGTAAATGGCGTTTATTATCTCAACCATAATTCTTGACCCTTCTCTATGACTTGCTATATTTTTTTAATATTAACAATAAGATTGCAACTTGTTTGTTTATATTCGCACTATATAAACAAATGAATCATCCTTCAATTACCGTATTTTGTTATTATATAATTGATTATAATTCAACGCCACCAATTATAATATATGCATCTCTTATTATTGTAAATAAAATTTAAATTACAGCTGCATAACATATGAATTTATTGTAAATAATTTGAATAATAATAATAAAATAAGCAATTAACAATGGCCGTTGAATATTCTATCGATAATCAAACTCTTATGCAAATTATTTGTATTTTATTGAGTCGATGATTTCACAAATATCCCAATACTTCTTTCTTAATCACTATTTACGAGGCGTGATCCAAAAGTGAATTGTAATCGTAGAAAAACTTGATGTTTATCATGGTGTTAGAGTTGTTCGAAATCCTATTATCGAATGACAGAGCCATCGCCATCGCTATATCCTATAATTTGTTGTTTTATTTAGATTTTTCTGACTACTAGAAATATCCGATTTTGGTTGCTTTTGGATCAACCCTCGTATATAAATTTTTTCAATAACTAAAAAAGAAACTATGCTACAGTATAATCTAAAATATTAATCTAAAAATAACGCTATAAAATTCCACAATATCGCGGTTATTATAAAATTTCTTCAAAACTATCCAATCTTGGATATAATGTTGGAAATTTTCCAGGATTGCAACAAAATTAAAACAGTTGTATATATATATATATATATATATTACGTATATAGGAAACTTCTACTGTATTTTTATTATTTACAGTTTAACCTCGTTTTATTGGAGAGACTGGCACATATAAACACAATAGAAAGGAGAAAAAAATAACACCAAACATCATATTGTGAAATTGCTTTTAATAGAGAAATTTTCGAATTATAAATACTGAATAAATAATAATATTGTATTCATATATGCCATAATAAAATTGACGACACAATAGATTGTAAATATTTGTTGTATTTGTTCGATTAGAAACTATATTTAGTCAGTTTGGAATAGATTGAACAAAATCGCAATTATTTTACTAATTACCCAATATTTTTATTATAAATAATTGCATCAATTCGAGTCGTATTTGATCGAATTCGTGATAAACACGAAAATTGTGGCGAATCAATACGAATAGGACGATTAAAATTGGAATTTCGGATTGAAAACTCGCCCGGCGCCTCCACCATTTTTACCGACCATAATCTAGATTAATTATTTAATTAATTTAATAACTAAATTAGTTAAATTTATGATGCATCGATGTTGTTGTTTTTTTTTTTTTCAATTTATTTAGAGTTGGGTTTTGATATGGAATCGGTATATTCGATAATAATTCGATTTTCCTAAATGAAAGAAAAATTATGGAGTAATGATTTTTTTGTCAATTTCGAGTTGATTTAAATTGGGATTATTTAATTTCCATAATAATAATAATATGTACTGTATTATTCGAAAGCTCCATAATTTCCAATCAAATTCTAATTCCAATAATTAATTTCAACGAATACACGGAATTTGAGTCGTTCAATTACACACATATGCAACAATAAGTCTGTACAATAGCTTATATTTCTGCTAATTTAAGCAATTAATTGTTCATAGAGTCTCTATAATTGTGTAAGGTTATTTAAATATGGCACTCGATCAACTCAAAGACGCATTACGTTCTGATCGTGAATTTGGATTCGACCATCGTCACCTGCTGCAATTTTTGGAAGAAAATCCAAACCTTAGAACGCAAGAAATGAAGAGTATGGAATAATGACGGTTGGGTTCGTTGTCAGTTGCACATCAGGCGATGCGTTATTTGCATGCTAGTTGCTAGCCGCAGAATCTCATTGTGATAATTTAATTTAAAAACAAAACGAGAAGTTGACTGTCTTCATTATTATACTGTCACATGCAAGAGACAGTAACTGGAAGAAGGTAGAGAAACATCAAAAGCGATTGCTTAAAATCACAGGCAAGAGAAATTTATTTGGTGAGCTGTGATGTTTTGAGTGCTTTCTAAAAATAAAACAAAAATTAATTATATTTATTGTCACCATAATAACGCCCGACTGTACATATCTAATATCACATATATGACAAGTTATTGAAGTGGGAAATATTACTGTACGCAACTTATCCATCCGATGTTCCACCCTCTCAGGCTTCTAAATATTTATTTAGGACTTCACAAAACTCTTTCAACAGCAAACAATCGACGAAAGTTGATGATATTCAAAAGAACGTAACATCTCCAACAATTTTTTGTTCCTGTCAAAGCATCCCCCCCATCGCACTATATATTGTAAATAATGCGATTTTTGATTCGATTTGATTTCTAATTAACTTTCAACACAAAACAATGGAAATTATCGAAATATTACAGATTGAATTTATTCTAAATTTACTTGGGGATTAAGTTTCACAAAAGATAATAAATGGAAAGTTTGTTTATTCAACAAATTGAACTAAAAGTACAATTTTAATATTTATCTCAATTTAAATAATCTTTGGAATATATTCACCAGAAAATAAGGTAAATACTGGAGGAGGTTGGGGAATACTTCAATTAGTCGAAATCCTCGCCCGGCGCATCCGCCATTTAGCACCCCCAATTTTTTTTTTAAAATACAATAACAACATACACTCACTCACAGTTGGTAGTATCGATTTTACAACTATTGTTGGTTATTGAATTGTAATCAGTCTACGTACAAATTAATTATGTAATTATTTAACAAAACCGAAATCAATTCCAGAGAATCGATAATTCTATTTCGAATAAGTCACATCCGATTGAAGTGTACAACAAAAACTATAGCCTATATTGAGATTAATGGTTATCCATCATAAAATAGACAGTCGTTTCAAGTTTTGATGCGATTTCTTCTTGTAATAGCTGCGATCGATTTGAGCCTGACACGGTTTTAGAATAAAAATAATGTAAACGACTATAAAAAGCGTTTTGTAGCATCTCAAGCTAGTAACTGTTCTAGTAACAGTAGCTTCATAATAATCTAATTGGAAATAAATGAATTATTGGAAATTTGTATTTTGAAATGGAATTTGAAGATTAATCGCCAATATAGTGAAATGACGAATTTAATTTGAATTTGGAAATAAATTTAATTGGAAATTTAATCAAAAAAAAAAAACAATAATAAAACGACCACAAAGCTGATATAATTCCAAACAACATAATTACAATATTATGGCCAGGAGCTTTGAAATGATGGAAATAAAATAGTCGAGTTTCGGTTCTTTTTTTTTAATTTATTATATTTCACAGTTTAATTATACATTCTATATATCACAATGGCTTTATTTTTTCTCTTGTAAAATCAATAACGCGTTATAAACTACAAGGTATTTTTTAAATTGTTTAATTAAAATAATTCGAATCCAAAAAAAAAAAAAATTGACTATATAAATTTATATTATTTAATTTCGGTTTGTTTAGTTTCATTAGAATTCGAATTTGTAAGGTTGACTTCTAAATGCGACAAATATACCGACTGTCCATCATTCTTATCATTGTCGTTGTTGATTCCATCGACAATTCCTTTTTCATGTTGAACATTGTCGACAATCTTACTATTTCCCGTTACACCGCCAAGACTTGTCGTTGGCGATGATGATGATATCGATGATGATTTGTCTATACGATTGTGTGATTTATTCAATATAACACGAAATGGTATTGAATTCAATTCTGGTTTTTTTTGTATAATCAACATCGGTTGTATTGCGTCTTCTGTTTCTATAACACAATCACAATCGAATTCGCTACATTTCGGACATTTATCGTCGAAATCCGATTTTAGACTAGCTTTCAATTTGTCCAAAAACGTTTGTCCTGGCGACTTTAAAAATACATAAACCATACAAATCGGTATACATAATATCGATAATGATGATATAATCCAACCTAAAATTATTGCCCATATTGGATATTTATATTCACCATTATTATATGTTGGGGACTCGTAATCGATCATACAAAATATCCATATTGAAAATATTAATAATGGTGTTGCTATTAACCAGCAAAATTTAAAATATAAACTCGGATGACGACCGGTCATCGTTTTTATATTGCTAGATAAACGCCATGTACCATAAAACCAAGCTATTGCTATTATTTCGAAAAATGCCAAATACATTATCGATATCGAAGCGGCGTAATGATCGATCAATTGGAAGAAATAAATGCCACCCTAAAAAAAAAAAATAATACAGATATAAGACGATCGAAAGATATAGTCAGCGAGACGGAGGAGATCGAGAGAAGAGGAGAAAACGAGAGCGATAGGGAGATCAAGATACAAAGAAGGAGATAGAGACAGATCCAGAAACGGAGCAAGCGGGAGAAAAACGAGAGATAGTTTTTCGTACCTTCGTGACGTTTGGTAGGCCACAAACCAATGAAACACTACAAATGACCAATACTAAGATTTCATGGCACATTAGTTTTTTCCTGATCCAAACTGGGAAGCCATCTTGAATTGAAGTAACAACAACTTCAACAATAGCAAACTGTAATCAAAATCTGATAAAACAAACACCAAATTTATTATTAAATTGAATTAATCCTAAATGGCCTTACTTGGCTATTCAAAGCTAAACATAATAACATGAAAAAAAATAATATCGCCCATAATTGTGCCGCTGGCATTTTGGCCATAGCTTGTGGATAAACAACGAAAATCAATCCAGGACCTAAATTTCACCAATCATCAATCTCTAACAAAAATTAGTAATAATAATAATTATAAAAAAAAAAAAATACCATCATCGATAACATCTTCGATCGACGTATTTTGTTCGGTAGCTATATTACCAATTGTAGCGAATGCAAAAATTCCAACTAGAAGACTTGTTAATGCATTGACACAAGATACAGCTAATGTATCATGCAGGATATTATTGTTATATTTGCTATAACTAGCGAATGATATCATCGAACCGAAAGCTATGCCCATTGAGTTGAATGTTTGAGCAGCGGCGTTCACCCACACCTTCAAATAAAACGAAAAAAAAAATTAAACAATCATTGGATGGATATATATATAGACACTTATACTTTGGCTTCTAGAAGTAGTTGGAAGCGTGGCTTGAAAAAATACCGCATCCCTTTATCAGCGCCATCTAACGTTAATGATTTCGCTAAGAATACAATAATTAAAACAAATGGTAATGTAGCTGTAAAATAACGGACTTTGGCTGATGATTTTATACTTTTCCATATAGCAAAATAAACTAGAACCCATGCACAAATTAAACAAGCCACCAATTCCCAACGTGGCGATGAAAAATCTTCTATACCACGTCCGATTTGTAAAACTTTCTTACTAAAAATAAATAATCGAATAAAACAATAATAGAATTAATTTTTGTTTTATTACTCATAGAATTCTTCAGCTGGTGTTTGGCTGTTGAATGGTTTTGTACTATTTAATGGTGATTTGCCTGGTACCCAACACAATGGTGTATTCCAACGATTCATACAATCTTCCCATGGTTGTTTCGCTTTGAATGACGTGAAAAAATAATAAATACCATAAGCTATAATTACACTGTAATATGTTGACATTAGGAATGATATAACAACACTTCCAAGACCTGTTCCTGTTTAAATACAAAATTTTAATTAATAAAATACAATTTTTGGTTATCGTGATTTCAACCTTTCAATAAAGGACAGATATGGCCTAGAGCTCCAATCGGACCGCGTCCTGTAAATTGCCCTACTGCTAATTCCATATATAGCATTGGTACGCCACAAATCAACATAATTATAGTATAGGGAATCAAGAACACTCCTACCAACAAAAACAAACAAAAAAAAAAAATAATCAATGTATAGGTAATCGACTTTCTATTCAAATAAATAATCATCATAGAATTTTATTGGGAAAAAAAAATAATTGGGAATTTTAGAAATCAGGTTTGAGTTGTAGTGAATCATTTCAATGAAATAACAAAGTGCTATTGAATGAATCGAATAATAATAATTTATTTTAATTTTATGAATGAGTTGATTCATGAAATTCAAAGAAATTGATAGAATTAACATAATTTATTATTCAAAACTTGAATCCAAAGAAATAGTATTTTGTATGGCTTATAAATTATGTAAAAAAATTATCGAGACAAATTTATTTTTATCAATTTCCAGCTACTAAGAGGTGGTTTTCTCTTTCTTCCTCTTCTTCTTCTTCTTCTTCTTTGAATGATCGTTCTATGGTATATAGAAGCAAATTTGTGGTATTTTGTAGGATTTTCAAAATCGAATAAACATTCCCAGAACTAAATGTTCACATCCATTCGATCGCTTATCATTGAATGAGGCTATTCGATTATAAATAATTTCGATAAATCCACAGGTTTCTACCTGGACGAACGACCATGAGTCGACGTCTTCAGAGTTTCTCGTCAAAATTCAATAGATATCTATATATCTATAGATAGATCTCTACTTCCATATCTATCTTAGCTCTCTCTCTCTCTCTCACACACTATTCACCTTTCTTCTACTCCCTCGCCCTTCGTATCTCCGTCTCCATCTCTTGCCATCTATCCCTATCCATCTCCCCTCTTCATATTCATGTCTCTCTACCTATTTCTCTCTCTCTCTCTCTCTCTTTACATCCATCTCCACTCTTCCCACCCATCACTCGTCATGTCCACGTCTTCCTCTTTCTATTTCTCTCATCTCATCTATCTCTCACTATCTTAGCTCTCTCTCCCTCTATCTCGATCTCTATCTATCACCACATTTTCCTTTCATGTTATTCTTTTCTCTCTCTCTCTCTCTCTCACGCGCTATTAACAGTTCTTCTACTACCCCGTCCTCCAAATCTCCCTCTCTCTCCCTCCCAACCCATCTCCAGTCTTTCTACCCATTTTTTTCGTCATATCCACCTTTCCCTCTTTATATTTCTCTCTCACTATTTATTTTCCTTCGACTTCCCTCCATTCAAATCTCCCTCTCTCTCGCCTCTATATCTACGTTTCTCTACCTATCTCTCTTGCTCCCCACCCATCTACACTCTTTCTATCCATTTTTTCTCGTCATATCCACCTATCTCTCTCTTCATATTTCTATCTCTCCCCATTTCCCTATCATTTTACTTCTCTCTCTCTCTCTCTCTCCTTAATAATCTCTATCTTGCAATAGAATTATAGCAATTAAGGGTTGTTACAATGTTATAATTGTGATCAATTTTTTTTTTAATTTACCTCCACCACTTTTGTAGCATAAATATGGAAATCTCCATACCGATCCTAATCCAACACTATAACCGACACATGCTAATACAAATTGAAATTTATTCGACCAATGATGTCGTCTTTGTTTAATATAAACACTATCATCATCATCATCATCATCATCACCATTACCATCATCACTTTCAGCATCATATAGATATTCATCTGGTGGTCTGAAAATATACCATTTATAGCACACATCAATTTCCATTGTTTTATCATTATTATTAAACAAAAATGAAATAATAATAAATTAACTGGAATATATACGACTTATGAATTGTAAATAAATTAACGAGAAGTTAAGTAGATGATAGCCTTGTACTTTATTTCCGTTTCTATATGTCTCTATGGAAAGAACAATATGACATATGTGATTCCATTGTACTCGTATGCAATGTAGAGTGCAATTATTAATTTCATGACTGATCGTCCTATTAAATTATTCAATTTTTTTCGTTCCATTTGGTTTAGTGGTAAAAATTTTTTGAGACAAACATCATTATGAATCAAAATTATTACATAATTATGCCCTTGTTAATTTAATTGATAATATCAACATTACATTATTATTATTATTATTATTATTATTATTATTATAACTATAGTTGTTGATTTTGTTAAGGTCATTTACGTGTTTCATATAATAGTTGACAATTTTATCGATAACCCACAAATTATCAATAATAATAATAATAATAATGGTTCTAGAAATGACAAAATTTTGTATTTACTATTTTGTCATTACAAATATTTATGTTTCCAATATAAACTTATCAGTCATTGTAAAAATAATTCAAAAGATTTGTCTGTATTGTAAACAATTGAATGATCATAAAGTTCATTTTTTTTATTATTATTAAACAATCCTTATCGTGATAGGAATCGCCAAATATTTATTTCTCCGAAAAAAACAAAACAAAACAAAAAAAAAAACCAATTGAGACTGTGATTTGAAGAAGAACGAAAAAACATGAACAGACAAGAGAAATCTAATATTCTTGTAGTATGGCAGAATAAGCCTAAAGCAATCAATTAAATTTATAAAATAGAGAATGTTTCCTTATAATTTTGTGAACAAAACAAAACAAAAACCGCTATATAGTCGTCAAAACGGTCAAGAATCTTTGTACCAACGAACAAAACAAAACAAAAAAAAAACAATGAGAAAGACCGATTTCAATTAAAACTATAATCAAAAACTTAACTAAAATGATCTTGCTCTCTATCTCTATATTATTATGATTCATGGATTTCAAGTGTCATTGGAATACAATTCCAAAATTTAGTAATTGCGAACAAGTTCGAAATCATGATCACGATTTATACATTGAATGGCATTCAACGAGAAATTCCGCTCACGGAATTCCACACGAATGTATGGTAGTTCAAGATTTCCATTCCGTTCTGTGTTACGTTCCGCGATAGTGTGCTTTGCGTGACCCGTTGGCGATTAGAACGGTTTAAGCAGTGAGCACACTATTACGCAACGGAATAGAACGGAACGAAATGAAATGGATAAGAAATTTTGTAATCCAGCACATTAGTACGGAATTCCGCGGAGAAGACGTCGTCAGGGATAAATTTGTTTGGAGGGGACAATAGAATATCGGAAAAATTCGCTCAGCTAGCGATCTAAGCAATTCCATACCGTTTCACACTATACCGATCCGCTAGTATGCGGACTCTAACTTAAAACCATACTCTTTGAATTTGTCACTCCATTCCCATTCCGTTCCGTTCCATTCCAATCCGCAATAGTGTGCTTACTGCTTTATTGTATACAATGAGGCAAGTTTTTTTTTCGCGGAATTCCACACTAACGTGCGAAAGCTCAACATTTCTAATCCGTTCCGTTCTGCGATAGTGTGCTTACTGTTTTGCGTGTTTTGTTTATTTCTATTGTGGCTCGTTGGCGACTATACGAAGATTCATTTGTTTTATTTATTCATTCAGTGACTACGTGGCGATCAGAAACGTTAATTATTTATTTTGTTCCACTCCGCTACCGTCGTCTGTTGACGATCAAGAAGTTTTAAGCGTATTGTTTTATTTCTGCAGTGGATCGTTAGCGTACAGCCATGTTCTGTTCATTAGTTTGTTCCTGTGTTGTGGCTTTGTGGTTTGATCAGGAACACTTAACAGTGTCTTGTATATTTCATTTATTTGCCGGTGAATCTGTAAAAAGTGGCACTCGAGAAAACCGTCGCAATCTCTCCCAACTGAAATAATAGCCAAACCCACTCTGATACGTCGCTCTGGCCAGGGCCATCCAATAACGACAGGACTAAATGGGATATAGCCCACGGGTGCAAGTTTTTTTTTTTGATATTATCGCGAACTTCATTGTATCTTAAGAAGGCTATTATTTTTAGTAGCTGACGCTCGCCGAATATGTTAGGAAGGCCCTAGCTGTGGCTATATATCTACAGCCCAGGTATAGTTGGATCAGGGCATCTTTGCTTTCGCGTCATTTTTTGTTGTATCAAGTTACGACAAAAGTTCGATGTACTGTAGTCCGACCATAACTACGTTATAAATAATTTTCAGTCATAGATCAAGATCGAGATCTAGATCTATATAGAATCCAACAGTTATTCGAAATAAAAATTTGAAACTTTCACGATATAATTCTAAACAATAGTTCAGCATCAACATAGTATTGGAATTATGTCGGAGAATATAAATTTGAAAGTTCTAAAATCGTAAAATTGAATTGTAACTTCGATAAGATTCTTTTATAAATCGAATGATTATTGAATAAAAATTAGAATGGACTTTATAATCTATTTATCTATTTCTTCTTTAATTTATATTCAATAATTAACTTACAGCATATTCGGGAAAATAAAACCGTGCGGTGTAATTCTCGGTTTTGGTCTCAAATAAAACACTTTAATTTTCGTATTCATTCTTATTCTTACTAGATACCAACTATACAATAAAAATAATCGTAATCGTTATCATTTATATGTCTATATATAGAGAGAGAGAGAGAGAGAGAGACAATTTTCAAAAATCTAATATAAATTGTATAATATGCAAGTTCTTGTTAATTGAATTAGCAAATATTCTAATAAATTTGCATAATTTTTTTCTCTCCCCATCTTCCAGAAACACAAAAATCTAGTCTATGATTGTTAAATTAAATCTCAAATAAACGTCACGAAATTATTAATAATTAAATATGAAAACTATACAGACTGGTCCGCCACCAGAGGCTTTCCTAGTCTTGTATAGAAACTCTGCTTCTAGTGGAGGCAAGAAATGCACTCGAAAATCGTTTTAACGTCACCATATTCTCTAAATATCACACTCTAGATCATCAAATCCGTTTTGTTTGTTCTTGCACTCACTAGAGCCAGAGTTACAAGACCAGGACAGCCTCTGGTGGACCATCCTGTATACATACATACATATATATCTACACACAATTTGTTTAGGACAAAATGTGTAAATATTTGAATTATAATTGTGTTATATGAAGTTGATGGATGTCGTCGCGTCAACAAATTAAGTGTTAATAATTTATAATTTGAACCAAACAAAAGAAAAAAATTTTTTTCTCGAAAAATTCCCCATAGATTTCCATTTTTTTTTCCTCCTTCTATATTTGAAATCCTTGACTTTATTATTTGAATAATAAAATATTTTTTTCCTACCAGGCCTTTACCTAAATCCTAAATAATAATAATAATAAAACAATCTGACCCCCCTCTATATATGTATGTTCGCGATTCAATTTGTTATCATTTTCCATGAATAAAATTATAATTACGATAATAATAATGACGATGGTGGTGTGACAGACATGCTGAACTAAAGCGATTATTTCCTGAGGATGCTCAATAAATGTCGACCTTGTTTAGAGCTAATCTCTGACCTCTAATTTTCATTTAATACCTAAATTGGAAATCATCAATCGTCATTCGAAATTTATCCGGCTATAAAAATGCATTAACTAAAGTTGTGAGGGGAGAAAAAAAAAGAAAACTGCACTATCATAATTTTTCATAAAATACAGAGTGTCCCATAGGTGTGCGAGAAGCCGCCATAACGCTGTTACAATCACAACTTTTGGTTTATCTGTCGTATATGAACCCTTGTGACAGCCTCCTGTATGTGTACAGTTAGAATAATTACGAAAATTTAAGAAAAAAAATGGCAAATACGTGATTAGAATTTTACTCAACAACAACGAAAAAAAAAAATAATAATTGCTAATTGACTTAAGATAATAATAATTATTTAATAACTTCCGCATAATTAAATATATCCGGTATTTAATAATAGGATTACACGATTAAAAAAATTAAATTTGCCTTAAAAAAAAACAACAAAATTTTATATATAAGTACCTAAGTATCTTAATAATTTGACTACCATAAAATTATGTAATACAACAATTTGTTGAATAAATAGCATATTATAGAAGATGTACATTTGAGGGAGCATGGGCGGAGCTAAGACTCATAACCCTAAACAAACCGTACCACACCTTGGTATAGCGGCTATACCAAGCTGAGGTGCGGTTTGTTTATGGTTATGAGTCTTAGCTCCGCCCATGCTCCCTCAAATGCACATCATCTATACTATAGCCTTTTAAGCGGGCTACTGCGGTGGGCGCAGAACTCTGACACTTAGCTCCGCCCATGCTCTCTCAAATTATTAGACTAATGCAATTTTTCTTTCTAACATTGATTGTTTAGAAATTCAAAAATCAATAAGTGCCGCCTATACTAGACCGAATTGTGCTTGTCAACGTTTATTGTCGCAATAAAATTACTTTACTCAATTTCAAGTGGCTGAAATATTCTAATAACAAATGACAAATAAGCAAGATGAGTTATTGTTTTATTTGTACTAATAGCGACGACTAGATGATTAGTAGAAGCGTCACAAATTTTGCTGATGTAAGCAACTTGTATCATACATCGCTCATAGGTTATATTGTTTACCCAATATTGTGCAACACTCTGTATACTATAGATTATGTACATTTGAACGGGCATGGGTGGAGTTGAGTCTTAGAGCCTTACACACACCGCACCTCACCGTGATAACCTTTTGAGTGGGATATTGCGGTGGGTTGCAGCGAGCGGCGAGGGCTCTAAGATTGAGCTCCACCTATGGCCTCTCAATTGTGAATCTTCTATACATATCGGTATATTATATTCTATTGTTTTATTGGATTATATAAATTGATTATCGTTGAGAAAATAATACTTCCGCCTTTTACTAACAATAATAATAATAATCCTTGATGTGTTTATATTTT
>JAZBGX010001688.1:0-16838 GCA_037414775.1 Zonitis immaculata
TTCTAAGATACACCTGCATCGCTCGAACGCTTGCAATTTGTTTAGGCATTGTTTGTTCAACGTCCATTCCTCCGCATCATACAACAAGTCTGACTGAGAACATTTCAAGTTTAGATTTCGGCCACAAAATATCTATTTCATATGGTTAAACGCTATCCGGGCTTTCCTTATTTTTATTTTTATTTAGTATACTTGTATACTAGTTAGGAATTGAGATCCGCAAACGGATATTTTGAGGACTGGAGTCCCATATTATAAAAAAATAACACGTAAACCTAGAGCTGATAGAACTGACTCTGAAGTAGTTCTATCGATTAGCGGACAAAGAATTAGAGCCATAAGATTATATAGTTCTGAACTATAATTTTATTCGCGAGCACAGAAAATCTCACTGCAGGAATTGTTTGTAATTTGATCCCCAAAACAATAGCTATAATTTTCAAAATTTTCCGCGTATAGTTAAAGCGCCATCTAGTATGTAATAACTAATAATAGATCATTAATATTAGAAAAAATACAGTAGTCTTTATTGATAATTTTCTTTTAATTTAAAAATTCAATTGATAAGTGTTAGACAAAACATAATTGCAAAACCTAGAAAAACGGCAAAAAATTGCTTTAAACCTGATTTACGTTCGTTTTGCAATATTTCGAAGAATACAACATATAATAATGTACCACTAGCTAAACCTTGTAATATGATTGATAATATAATTATAGTATTATTATTATTATTTTGATTGTTATCACTATTATTATTATTATTATTATTATCAATCCATATACCAATACCAATACCGATTGGTGTTACAATAGAAAATATAAATATATAAATAAATATTAATAATAATTGCATTTTAAATAATAAAAATTGTAGACCAATACAAAATGATAAAATAAATTTATGTAAACTAATTGATAAGAACATGAACCATACGTTTCGATTTGATGTTTCTAAACCGATGGTTAGTCCTTCAAATAATTCATGAATTGATAAACCGAATATAATTAATAAGCCACGTATTATTTTTATAATTATCGACTGATCATTGATATCGTGATCATTGAAAAAGTGATCATGATCTTGTTGTTGTTGTTGTTGTTGTTGTTGGATTGTTTTTTCATCATGTTGATTTATTAATGAATTTCCGATAATTGTTGATTTACGATGTAAATAATAATGTAGGCATTCTTCAATGAAATACATAAGAAAAAAACCAATTAACATTAATAATTCACCATAATTAATGGAATTATTTTGGTTCGTTAGTTTCATAAAAAAATCACTATTTGTTATTTTGTCATTAACTTCCGGTAATAAATGTAGAAACGTTGTACATAATAATAAACCACTAGCAAAACATAGAAATATTGTTATAAATCTATTATTCTGATTAATTTGTTGTTGATTTAATTTTAATAAATTTATCAAAATTTTTGGTAAAATACCTAAAAACATTGATAATATGAATAATATTAACATTAATATTACTTTTGTTGTTTCAATATTATTATTATTAAAAAACATTTTTGAGCACAATTAGAACACATCACTAGTTAACCAAAAACAAGATAATTCTCTAAATAGTTGGATATTTTATCAAAGAAATCAATTTATTATTATTTACTCAATAGTTTTTTTCTTTTTAAAAACATTTTAATAAAGAATAACTGATAACAAAAATTATAATATAGTCATTAAAGTCAATGTTTTCGTATATACAGGCTGATCCACTATTCGCTATCCTGGTCTGTAACTCTTGCTCTAATGCAGGAAATAAAAAACGCACTCGTGGATTCAATGTGTAACATCTAGACAGCATTTTGGCACTAAAACGTTTTTTATAGCTTCTCAAAAATAACTTTCCATTCACAAAATGCATCGAAATGAATGAACTTGAATTGAAGTAAATAAATAACCTTGTCCCTTGAATGATCATCAAAAAATGTAATCGTATTTCCCATTTCTTCATTTAACATATTTAAAAACTGGAATAACTGAGCTGTGTACTAATGAGGCTTAGTTTATTATTGAACTGGAAAATTTATGCCCTTTAAGAAAAAAAGATCCATATTTTTCATTGCATCTTCTATCAAAATTTTATCAATATTAATTTTCCACACGAAAGGCTAGAAAAACCATTTCAACGTTAAAATGTTCCCCAGAAATTACACTCTGGAGTGCATTTTTTCTCCTATCACTTGAGCCAGAGTTACACAGCAGGAAAGCCAGTATTGGCCATCTTGTATACGAAAAGGAAAACAAAAAATATATTGAAACATTTATCTTATCACTTTATTATCAATTCAATGAAATTTATAGAATTTACAACAAATATTTGAATAGAGCGCCAATAATTCTACCAATCATATAACAAAAATTGTACAATACTCGCTATTGATTGGTTATAGTTAATTAAGCGCTAATTTGAAAAAAGAAAAATTATTTCAATGATTTTCTTCGCCAATTAATGTTAAACACGTCATGAATATAAATCCAATAAATACCGATAGGAATTGTTTTAAACCGGATTTACGTTCGGTTTGTAAAATTTCGAAAAATACCACATACAATAATGTACCACTAGCTAAACCTTGTAATATAATTGATAATAATGTTGTTACATTATTTTGATTGTCGTTATCATTAATAATTAATAAACCAATACCAATACCTAATGGGCTAACAATAGAAAATATAAATATATAAATAATGAATAATAATAATTTGAGGTTTTGCATTAATAGTTCGATACCGACACAAAATGATATGACGAATTTATGGGCACTAACAGCACCAAACATGTACCAAACATTTCTACTAGATGCTTCCAAACCAATTGCTAGACCTTCGAACAATTCATGTATTGATAGCGCTAGAATTACTAATAAGCCACGTATGGTTATTATTGTTGTATCTTCAATTATTAGATGACTATGACCTACATGGTCATCATGTTGATGATGATGATGATGATGTTCTAAAACCTTCAATGATGATGATCGACGTATTGATAAACTTCTATGTAAGGATAAAGTATCATCTTTTTCTTGTTGTTGTCTATCAATTTTTTTATGTAAATAAAAATGTACAGACTCTTCAATGAGATACATAGAGAAAAATCCAATACACATCAGTAATTCGGCGATTGGTAAATTCAAAATATTTGGTAAATCGTCATACTTCTCCAAATTTTCACAAACTTCCGGTAATAAATGTAAGAATGTTATACATAATAGAACACCACCACCGAAACATAACAAAAGTTCGACATAGATATTACCTTTTACTTTATCATCGTTATGTTCATTTTTCAATGTAAATAATTTCAATAATTTGATTGGTAATAATCCGAGTACTAGTGAACAAATGAATAAAATACACATCGAAACCAATTTCGCAATAATCGAATTATCTGCCATTCTCTCTGTTTAAATTGTTATGTTAGGAACAATTGAAATTAAGTTCAGTTTTGTTTAATAATAACGTAGAATAAATAACAGACTTATCTTTAATTTTAGTTTTGTATTTTTAGAATTTTATTGAGCCGTTTAATTTTTCAATATTTTTTATTGTGCACCCCTTCAATCATTAATGAAATAATTACGAAAAATTGATATTTCCCTTGCATTTGACGTATTTTTATAAAATCGGTTATTAACATTTTTATCTTATCTCACTTAACAATTTAATCCAATAAATTAGTAAAAGTAATTGTTAATATGACATTTATCAATGATAGATTTTAATTATCGATACGAGTCTCAGCCTTATTTTCTTATTGATAAAAGAACTTGAAAATAAGTATTTTCCTTTATTTTGAAAAATTGTCCAACTGATAATAAAAGCTTATCATTTCAATTAATTCCATATTTTTTAGAGTGATTTTGTAATTTTTGGAAATTTGCGCTAAATTTTTAAATAATTCACCAACAGATGCCACGTCTAATTGTGAATTTATTTTTTAACTAGAAATGATACTCGCTTCTTCAAATATAGATTGGAAATTCATTTTAAAAAAATAACAATCATGTTTCATTTTAAATTATGGAGAAGATCCAATTGAAAAGAACTACGATAAATAAATGTAGGCAAATAGTTGTTTTCAACAAATAGATTATTAAAAAAAAAGGAAGCCGACAAAAGTTTTGTTTCTTGGTGTTTTCAATTATAGTTACGGAACGATAGTCCTGCCATCTGTCACTGTCACCACTTAACTACTAAAATGTCAATTGATCAGCTGATGAAAATAAATAAAGTTATTTTCCATTAATTTCAGTGGAATTAATTAATAATGTGATCAAATTAAATTAATTATTGAAAACTCTTTAAGAAAAATGAGTAAAAATCTACAATCACCAACAAAATTGACGGAATTTGCACCTTTACAACCTGAAGAGAGATCACAAACAGTTGGTCAATTTATATCGAAATTATTTAAATTCAATAAGAATACAAATAATGACGACGCACAACAACAACAACAACATCATCATCAGCAATCGTCACCGATTGAAGAAAATTTACCAAATTGGGCAATTGACACACCAATTTCCACACCAGATAATGAAGATAATAATGCTACACCATCAATTGCTAGTAATTCAGAAAATAATAAATTATCAGTATATTCGGTTGATGTGAATGAAGGTAGAAGTCTACCAAATGTATTGAAACGTATTAGTAATTTATTAGCATTGAAAACAACAGTAATTTCTTAGAATAATCTTACTCAAAATTGTATTTTATATTATCGTTTTTAGAATTTGCAAGATTATAGTGATACAGAATTGAAACAGTATTGGATGCCTGATAGTGTCAGTAAAGAATGTTATGAATGTTGTGAGAAATTTACAACATTTCGTCGTAAACATCATTGTCGTTTATGTGGACAAATTTTTTGTTCGCAATGTTGTAATCAACATATAAATGGTAAAATATTTGGTTGTACAGGTGATTTACGTTGTTGTACTTATTGTTGTAAAGTTGTTTTATCATATTTACAATCAACAACAACAACAACAGATAATAGTATTGCATTATTGAAATTATTAGAAGAAAATTTGCAAACGATGGCAATGACAACAACAACAACAACAAAACAAACATCAACAAAAACTGAATTAAATGATAATAAGAAGAATGTTGATAAAATTTTTAGAAGGAAAATTTCTGTTGGCTATCAAGAAGAAAAATTTGCAACAGGGTAAATTATTTTTTAATAATAACGAAAATAATTAATAATTTTCATTATTAATAGACATTCAAAGAATTATTTATCAAATGAAGAAAAATTGAAAGCATTACAAAATTCATCATCATTACGTAATTTATTTGATGAGATCATTCATTCAGTCGACGGAATCAAATTGAATACACACCGTTATCGTTTAAGAACATATCAAAATTGTTTTTTAGGTTCGGAATTAGTTGATTGGTTGATTTATCAGCAAAAAGCAAACAATAGGTTTGATCATTTCAATTTATATATAAATTTATTAATTCGTAATTATTGTAGAGTTCAAGCTGTTGCATTATGTCAAGCATTATTAGAAGGTGGTTATATAGAATGCGTATCAGATCCATGTTCATTTGTTGATGGTAATGCACTTTATAAATTTGGACAGTTATTAACAAATTTCGAATTATTAGAATATGATGATGTAGTAGATGTTGATGACAATGATTTGATGATAAAACAACAAGATCAACAACTATGGGTACAACAACAAAAACAACAATCAATCGATAATTTAGCTAATGAACAATCATTGGAACAACAACAAAAAAAACGCAAACAATTAAATTCATCATCCTCATTCATGTTAGATTTGAATATTGAAGCGAATTCAGTTCATTTGTCAAAACCATTACAATCATCATCATCATCATCATCAAATAATGATAATAATATTGATGACGTTGTTAATAAAATAACAGAAAATATACCGGAATCGGGTTGGTATAATATCAAGAAATTACATGATGATAATAATGATGAGCAATTATCTAATAATTTATTGGAACAATCATATGATTTACACGAGCAAAATTTATTAAAACAATTATTAATGATGAATAATTTATCATTATCATGGTATGATGTTATAGTGAAAATATCAAATGATGTTATACAAAATGTACAGCCGGATAGAAATCATGATGCTGAAGATTTAGATATACGTCATTATATTAAATTTAAGAAATTACCAGGTGGTCAACGTGATGAAACACAACTAATCAATGGAATTGTTATAACAAAAAATATAACAAATAAGAAGATGTTGAACAATATAAAAAATTGTAATATATTAATATTGAATTGTTCAATTGTATATCAACGTATTGAAGGTCGATTGATGTCATTAGAACCGATAATGATGCAAGAATTGGAATACCTAAAGAACTTGGTGCAACGTATTAAAATTTTAGAACCAAATATAATTTTAGTACATAAAAATGTGACACGTCTGGCACAAGAATTATTATTAAAAAATAATATAACCTTAGTACATAATGTAAAACAAACTATATTAGAACAAATAGCTAGATGTACAAATTGTGATTTGATACAACAATTGGATTCGTATATTTTAGGTAAACCGAAATTGGGTAAATGTGAACATTTTTATATAAAAAAATTTCAAATTCTTAATAATAATAATATTGAACAAGAGAAGACTTTAATGTTTTTTGAACGTCCATTATTATCGCATTTAGCTGGTACAATTTTATTGAGAGGCGGTAATTTATATGAATTGAAATTGATTGAGAAAGTTTTGAAATTTTTTATATATGCTAAATATAATTGTAAATTGGAACAATCATTTTTAATGGATATATTTGCACAACCACCGCCACAATTTTTTAATGACGAAGATGATGATGATCTTGATGATATTAATAAAAAAAGTTTACAAAAACCGTTAACACCAACTGATGGTGGTGTACAGAAAATTATAATAAATAACAAAATTGAACAACAAAATCGGAAATTAACAGCAACAGAAACAGTTGATGATTTTACAGATCCATTACATAATCCTAATGATAACAGTAATGATAATCAAGATATAGATGAGGTATTATTATTGGAAGAATTACCAATAACATCGAATAGTTTTCGTAAATTATTAGATGATATTATATTATGTGTGTCACCGTTTATACAATTTACAATACCGTATTTGGAAACTGATTATGGTAAAAAATGTACATTACGACAATTTTTCCCGATAGAGATTTATTATAGTGAACAATTTTCAACAAATAATATTCAAAATAATAGAAGAAAAATTCATGATAATAATAACATTAATAATAGTGGTAGTAAAGTTAATGATCGTAATACTGTTAAAAGACCGTTACATCCATTTTTGACTAAAAAAATAACTACAATTCATACAAGTGATGAAATTCAAACTTTATTAGCTGATTATCGGGCTCGTGGTGGTCGTTATGAAAAACGCAAAATTCTCATAACTAACAATAATCATAATCATAATAATATCAATGATAATAACGATGAGAAATCGGTAATAATGAAAGATAAAAATTATTATAATCCCATTGATTGTTTAGAAATTAATAATCATCAACGTTTAGCTGTACTATTTTGTAGTTTTTGTTTGGAATCAGAAAATTCACCAGCATTTTGTGTAAATCCATGGATTGTTAATATGAATTTTTATGGTACAAATGATATACCATTAGGTTGTTTTTTGGAACGTTATTGTTTTCGTACAACATATAAATGTCCATCGAAAACATGTACAAAGTCAATGTTGAAACATATACGCCGTTTCGTACATAATTTAGGTTGTATTAGTTTACAGTTATATAATAATAATCATCAAATTGATATTAATAACGATAATAATAATAATAACATTATTATGTGGACATGGTGTAAATTATGTCAATCGACATCATCAATGATAAAAATGTCATCGGATACATGGTCATTGTCATTTGCTAAATATCTAGAATTGAGATTTTATGGTAAAAATTATCAAAGATTTGATAAAAATCAATGTTGTAAACATAGTTTACAACATGATCATTATCAATATTTTGGTTATAAGAATTTAGTCGCCTCATTTCAGTAAGTCGTTGATTGAATAAATGAATCATTTATCATTTTCTATTTAATTTTTTTTTTTGGTAGATATAATTCAGTCCAAGTTTGGGAAATTTCATTACCATCAGCAATTATTGAAATAAAATATGATATACAAAAATTACATAATCAATTAATTGATGAAATACGTATAATGTCGCAAAAAGGTCATGAAATTTATTCAATAATAATGGAGAAATTAGCAACATTTAATAGTAATATAAATTTAATTGAATTAGAAGGTTTTGGTAATTTAAAACAATTATTGATCAAAGAACAATTACAATTCAAGCAAAAAATTGAAGAAATCCAATTGAAATTAACATCACCAACAATTGAAAATAAACAATTCGAACAAAATCGTAAGTCAGTATATACTTTTACGCTGTGACTGTTCGTCAAATCTACTGTGGATACATCTGACTGCCATGAGTTCTCACATTTATAGAGAAGCTTCTCGTATTTCAAAAAATCCCTAAATGTGATTATTGATTATAAATTAATGCTCAAGAATTGATTAGAGAGTTTTTATTAAAAAATATTTTTCCTGTATGAAATTCAAAGATTTTCATCTTTATTACTTCTTGTTATAGGGATCTGTTTCACATTGTTGATACCTTTTATTGTATATGGATGTAGTGCGATTTGTACCAATCGGTCTTCCAGTAACCCTTTTCATTTATTCATTATCAGTACACTATCATTTGTATGATCTTCAAAATTAAGCAGGATGTTGTTTTATTTTCAATCGATTTATCGATTTATTATCCTACCTTAAACGCATTTAAAATTTCATTTAGTCTAATGGCAGTTAGATTAATCCATAGGAAACCTTTCTAAGAACTCGTTGATTTGACGAATATGCATAAGGTTACCAATATATAATTTATTATTATTATTTGAATAGATTTGTGTGAAGTTTATTGGAAAATTTCTGATTCGTTAATTCGAATTAAACGATTAATAATTGATACAATTGATAATTGGAATTTGCGGCTATCAGAGACTGCTCGTAAGAAAGACATTGACAAACAACAACAACAACAACAAAAGAAAGACCAACAACGTTCGTCAGTTAGTGATATTGAAAATTCAAATGATGATAATGATCAAGATAATCAATTGAATAATGATGAATCATTAAAAATACATCATAGATCTCAATCATTATCATCATCAGATAATAATGATATTGAACAACAACATCAACAACAACAAATTGATTTGAATCAAAAGAAAGATGAAAAGAAAAGTGTTAAAACAATTTTATCACAATTTCTACCAACAACATCACCATTATCATTAAATATAGTAATCGAATTTAAATTTTATTCGAATTAATTATTAATATTGTTATTTTTTAGAATCCATTCAATATAAATGAACATTATACATTACCAATTGGTAGATTAATGCCAATTGTTGTATATGAAAATGAACCAAGTTCAATAATTGCATATGCTTTAAATTCATTCGATTATAAACGTATGTTTGAGGAAATTACAAAAAAATCGAATAATAATGGTAGTAATGATCAAAATGCTAGTCCAATAAATAAACGTAAAAGTTCAAATGATAATAAAGATAATAATAAAAATGAATCAAATGACGATAAATCATTATTATCATCAACATCATCGCCAGGCTTATTGAGTTTCTTAAGGAATAAAGATGGTAAAGTTGATGCCAGTCCAATTGCGACACCAGAACAAATCGATACTCCATCATCATTATTCAATAATAATAATAATAATAATAATAATAATAATAATAGTAGTAGTAGTAGTAGTAATAATAATAATGATGATTTGAAAAAAACTAAAAAACAGCATATTGAAATACAATTTCAAGATATTAATTGTAATTTTTTTTGTCGCATTTATTTTGCTGAACAATTTTCAAAATTACGAAAATTCTTATTACCACCAGCATCAACAAATAATAATAATAATAATGATGATGATGATGATGATGATAATGATAATGATGAAGCATTTATACGTTCATTACAACGTTCAGTACAATGGAATGCACGTGGTGGTAAATCTGGTTCGAATTTCTCAAAAACATTAGATGATCGTTTTATATTAAAAGAAATGTCGAAAAATGAATTGCAATTATTTTTAGAGTTTGCACCAAATTATTTTAATTATTTAACAAAATGTTTAAAAACAAAACAACCAACATTATTAGGTAAAATTATTGGTATTTATCAAATTATTTATAAAAATCATCAACATGGTATTGCTACGACGACTACGACAACAACAACAACAACAACTGCAACATCATCAATGGCAACATCATCGACAATAACAACACCAGCAACAAATGTAACAACACAATCAACAGCTTCGTTACGTACAAACGTATTAGTAATGGAGAATTTATTTTATAAACGTTCTGTATTACAAAAATTTGATCTAAAAGGTTCGATGAGAAATCGTTTAGTTATACCGGATGATCATCAAGATGGCGAAATTGTTTTATTAGATGAAAACTTATTAAAAAGTAAATTATAAAATTAATTTTTTTTTTGGGTTAATTTATAATTATATTTCAGTGACTTGTGAATCTCCACTTTATATTTTACCACATTCTAAAGCCGTATTAACTGCAGCTATACAAAATGATACCGAATTTCTATCAGCCCAATCTGTTATGGATTATTCGTTATTGGTCGGTTTAGATGATGATAATAAAGAATTAGTATTAGGAATTATTGGTAATAATTATTATGAATGATCTAATTTTGAATTAATATATTTTGAATTTTAGATTATATAAGAACGTTTACTTGGGATAAAAAATTGGAGACGATGGTGAAAAAAAGCGGTATTCTAGGTGGTCAAGGTAAAACACCAACAATTGTATCACCTGAAGAATATCAAAAACGATTCATTGAAGCGATGCATCGTTATTTCTTGGAAATACCAGATCATTGGGCCGGTTTAGGCAAAGGATTAGAATTTTAATTAATGATAAATAATTGACACACATTTTGTTAATTTAAATGTTTAATTTAATTATTTCAAAATAAAAATTAACTCTAGCAATTTGTATTATTGGAATGATAATAATGAAAATAATAATAACTAATACAGTGGGAAAATTCAAAGTTTTTCCAGTTTGCGCAATAGTTGGGAAATTTGATTGAATTTGGTTAGTAGGTTGGTCGGTAGAATTTTCTTTTAAGTTTATGGTTGATAACCGATACAACTTAGTCACGCACAACTAGAAACGAATTAACACTAAACATGTGCTGGTTTTATTCCTTTATTTAATTCTCTATTTATTGTTTTGATAAAATAAGTTAGATTTGATTATTAATTAAATGGCCGTTAAACAAGAATCAAATCATTCTCGCAAGAAAAAATCGTGAGTATTACTTTTTCTGTAATCTTTTAGAGAATTTGGAAAAAAATCAAAATTGGAGATGCCGGGGATCGAACCCGGGGCCTTTCACATGCAAAGCGAACGCTCTACCACTGAGCTACATCCCCACTGTTATAAAATGTATTTATTATACAATATATAAACAATAACTTAATTTAGTTTGTTAATATAATTAATATTATTAAAAAAAAATTAAAAATGGTATTGACCTAGAAAATTGCATGTTTCCCAACTTTCTACAGAAAAAAAAACGAACTAAGTCAAGGTTTTCTTTACGAAATTAGTCAAGTCACTTTCTAAATCAATGCCCTTAATCTAAAGAGGGCTAATAAAGTTGTTCAAATAATCTAGAAGCAAAAACAATAAAATATAGATCACACGCTTGCTTACTTCTAATGACTATGATTATAAAATATTTCCGTTTATTTCTAATAATTTCTATTCGCTTTATACAATGTGATATTATAATTTTTTTCCCTTTATCATTTGTTTTTGGCATCACAAAATTATAACTAGAGAAAGAAAGACTAATAAATAATAAATTGACTTATAAATTCTAGTTAATTAGCTCTATATATATATATATATATATATAGTCATCTCTTTTGCGCTTGTTGGTATTCCATTTGAGGGCGAAATTCATATTTTCGCTTATATACATATAAATATCTTCAAAATGGGGGTGAATTAGGTTATGAGGTCATTGTAACTATTCGAGACGTCACCATCGTCATCTTCTCAATAATAATACGGGATTTTGTTTATTTTTTGACTTTTTATTATAATAATAAATTAAAATAGTACACAACTAGTTAGTTAGTGGTGTAGTTGGAAACAATTTTCAACCCTTCCGTGATAACGACACATCAATTATAACAACTCAACTCGCATATCTCTTTTTATGGATCGTATATTTATCATTTATAAAGCCCAGTTGTATTAAACGGTTTTGACAAAAAAATCTTCATATCTAATTCAAAATAAATCGAGTCCCGTTCTATATAAAAACAGCTTATAATTTGTATCGTCGGGGAAATTTTCGAGTTTTTGTCAATAAATCAATTTTTCCAAACAAAATTATAATATACTCACCCGGCGCCTCCGCCAATTTTCTATCTAAAAAAAAAGATTGCGGTATAACTAACTGTCTTATAGTGATAGTGGATGTAAGTCGATATTTATTATATAAATAATAATAAATTTGAAATTATATAATCATATCAATCTATCGACTGATTGTTAAGTGACATGGAAATTTCATGTAAAGACGATTCAATTCCATTGAAATTCGTTGTTTTATCCTGATTTATCATAATATGGTCGATTTCTATTATAAATACAACATTGTTTCCATTTAAATTTCAATTAATCGTTATCTTTTTCTTGTTTTTTTTTTTTAAATATAGAAAATTGATAAATACACGTAATACTTCAGTATCTGAGAACGATTTAAGACATACTGCAACAACAACAAAACGTTATCAAGAATTGATAAAAACTGGCTTTCCACCTGGCATTACTGTTGATGAATTATGGTTGTATTGTCGCAAAAAACCGCCTGTAGAAAATTTATTACCAAAAGATAATTTACAATTATTGGATGGCTCATATTGTAATTTGACAACGGAATATCGAGAACATTTCCAAAATTTTGATTTGGTTAATGATAAACCAAAAAGAAGATATCGATCTATTAGTGATTCATTTCAACTGACTGATAATGAAGATGATAATAATGATGATGATGATGATGATAAAAATGAAATTGAAAATGGAAATAATCTAGAGAATGATTCAAGGTAGTTTCATTTATTTATTTATTTTTATTTTTTTGAATAATTTAATTTAATCTGACAAAGCAGACTATTTCCTATAATACTGAATATTTTGGAATTTTATTTTTGTATCTTGGACACTGGGCATGATATATAAACAGGGTATCTTTCGTCTTTAAGAAATCTTCTAAAGAGCTTTTTTGAGTCAACATTTCTTTTCCAAATGGAAATCTTTCTCTGGTACATTCGACTAAGCTTGGAAAAATAAACCCTACATTGAAAATAAATTTATAAACCTATAGGAACCACTTTCCTGTTTAAAAAAAGAACCGCCCATCCTTATCAACATTTGACTGTGTTGTGAAGGTTTTTAAACACCGCAGTCAAGTGTATTCAGAATTCTCTATGTTTCCAAATATCGTCCATATCATATTGATTCTCACCAAAAACTTGGCCAAAATGATTTTGGTTTTCGTAATTTTTTTTTACTTTTAAAATCACTCTCACAAGTTATCTGAAACTAAATTAAAGAAATATAAGCTACTGGGCTAAATAAAATACTAACTGGATACGACAGGTCGCTAATCATCGACCAGGGTTTGTGAACGTTTAGTGTATGGGATTTTTATTAAATGGAATGAAGTATCTAAGTTACTTGTACTACAATTTATCATTGGAAGATAAATATGGTTCCAGCAGGATGGTTGCTCCTCTGATTGGGCCTCAGTTACAAGATAAATTTTATACCGTGTAACTCAAATCGAAAAATTGAACATATGGTGGATCACCATATCCTCCTAATTTTATTCCACTTGACATTTTCTCACATATAGTGTACTTAAAAGTACCTAGAATGCCCGAAAACTTGAAAGAATACTTTTATCTCTGTTATACTCGAAATTTTAGTGTCCCCTCTGCAAGGTGGTTGACATTTTGAACATTGACTTCATCATTAATTCAAGGTTTCATTTGTTTTTTTTATTCGAACAGGACTTAATTTTAGTTTATTAAAAAATATTTGTTTTGCACATGAGTTTTTTTTCTGAACTCGATCGATTATACTAAAAAAACAAATAGGTTTCTATTTAAAGCAAAAAATCGACCCCCAAAGTTCTCAAGAACGAGATATGTCTCTTCACGCTCAATGTCCAAGATACAATCGCAAAAATAAAATTTCTAAACTTGTAATATTTAGTTTTGTCATCTTGAATGGACCATCCAGTATAGTTTTAGGGGTGATTGTAGCTATCAAACTTTCCAATAATTTTATAGGAACCTTTTACTATTGGATTAAAAATTATATCATTAATAGAATGGAAGCTTTCCGGGTAATAAAATTTCGAATTGGTAAAAGCTTTTGTGAAGTCTGATTTATTTTATTGTTTGTTTTATTTTCGTTATTTGAGTTTTATGTTTTTATTACTTATTTTAGGTGGCCGATGGCATAGAATCTTCGTGCTTTTCTCCTAAAATTCCAAACGAATCATTTTCTAATTTATTTCTACCATATTTTGATTATTGTAATAAAATTGATATTGATGTATAAAAGGGTGTGTTTTATGATGATGAAATCTTCCAATTTTATCGATTATATTATTAAGCTTGCTGTTTTATAAAGGATAGATTATTATAATAATAAAGCTCATAGTGTTGTTGTATTGTTATAGTCACGATAATGCTGTTATTTTCTCCATTCCAGATTATTATTAAGTGAAAATAAATCGAGTTTTATTCGATATTCACCAATAATTAAACGACGAAATTTGATAAAACATCCGACAAATTTAAAAATTGATGGTGATTTTCAACGTAAAACCACCGAATATAGTGAAAATTTTATTCGACATTTACTCGAACAGGATAATTCAAGACGTAAATCCGAGATTGATCAATTAAAAATGAATGGAACGAAAATGTTAATGGAAACAGAAAATCGTACAAAATTTATAAAATATCCAAATGATGATTTAGTAATGAATCGTCCGAAATTATGCAAGAAATCAACAAATCTACAAATAGATAGTGATTTAGATATAGACTTTTTAACTGAAAATCGAGAGAAATTCACCAATTACGATACAACAATCAAACAAAAACCACAATTAATTAAACAATTAACAAATTTACGTATTGGTAATGGTGAAATTGATTTTATACCGGAATATCGTAAAGAATTTATACATTATGAAAATATCGAACGACCGACATTAATTCTACCAAATAATCATCTGAAATCAATTAACAATACACAAATTGATAGTAATAATGATGATAATACACAAATACATCCGCAAATACCGTTTTTACGCGAAACAAATTATAAAAATACTCATATCGATTATTCTAATAATAAATTATCACCGCCTAGACGGATCCCACAACAAAACAATTTAATAATAAATCATAATAGAAAAATGGAAATGAATCCGGAATATAAGAGTTCTTTCATAAATTATTCCAGACAACAACAATCGAAATTAAAACAACCAAAATTTGAAGATTACAATAATAATATTGATGACGAGCAGGTGAGATTTTTTTAATTAATTCTCTTTAGAGTATCGAATCGAAATTTTTAATTTGTTTTTTTTTTCTTTAACGCATTTCTATCAAGTCAGATGATAGATGGAATTGTAGAAAATGGAAAATTGATGATGGAATTCAATAATGAAACATTGAAAGTTGATGATGACGAGAAACGTTTCGAATGTCAACCGGAATATCGAAAAGCTTATATAAATTATTTACAAAGGGAACGTTTAGAACGAAAGCCACGCACATTACAACATTTAGAATTACCAAAAACTAACATACAATCATCAAAGTAATCAATTCGATTATAAATAATTCAATAATTTTGGATTAATCTTTTTCGTTGTTTTGTTTGATTCAGAGAACCCAATCGTCCTTTAACAACAACGAAAAAACAAAAATTAGCTGAAATCGAAACGAATCTATTTGGACCGAAATTAAAAGTACCAAATAAAAAAAATAAGCGATCATCTAGTCCGATATCATCAACAACATCGTTGGAAAGAAAATCGAGATCGTTATCACGACAACGATCACCAGCAGCAACATCGATTAGATCGTTATCATCATCAATTAATAAAAATAATAAAAAATATGAACAAAATGTCGATGGGGAAAATTTGAAAAAATTCAATAAATCGATTTTAGTTGAAAATCTAGCAACAACCAAAACAATCGATAGAAAATCACCACCAATTACTACTCATTCATTATTGAATTCACAACAACGTAATAAATGGATGCGTGATAGTTCAATGGAATCATCAACATCAACACAACAAGCTTTTGTTATTTTAGATAAAGCGATTGATAATGGTTTTTTGATAAAAGAATCCAATCGAAATGAATTTTATTAATTGAAATAATATTTAAAAAACATTCAGATTGCAGTCAATCGCATAACTCCGAAATGTTAACAAAAAAAAAATCGTATTTATTCAGGTCCCAACAATCGAGACTCAAATATATTTGTATATATAAATATTTCTTTTGTTTTTTATTATATACATACAGG
>JAZBGX010001689.1:0-16836 GCA_037414775.1 Zonitis immaculata
GGCTTTATTTACGAGCCACACTTTTCCAACCAGAGTTCCGGGTCTAGTTATTTATATTAGTCTATGCCACTATTTCCAATATAGTCACTGTAGAACGCACCGATTTGAATTATTACGCGGGAATTGTTCTTTATAATAATATGAATAACATGACAATTATTTGCTCAGAAATGAATACCTTGTAATTATAAAAAGAAAAAATAATTAAAAAACGAAAAATAAATTTGACCTATATATATATGTATACAGGATGTCCCGAAATTAGGGGGCAATATTTTACCAGTGCATACTAGACCACAAAATATGAAGTTAGAGCAATATTATTGCACATACCACCTCGAAAATCGGACAGCTCTAATGATATTAACGAATTGTTTATATCAGCTGATGAAGCATCAAATGCTTACCTGTCATTCTAAATTTCATGATTTTATCATAACCGGTTCTGGAGATATTGAGAAAAAACTGTTGTTCAAATTCCGACTTCAGAGGATCGTAGCGGCCTTATCAAGCATTTAAGGACCTACAATCATAGGAACTTTTCTTCATATTTTGTGGTCTAGTATGCACTGGTAAAATATTGCCCCCTAATTTCGGGACATCCTATATATATATATATATATATATACAGGGGAATGAAAAGCGAACGGGCCTTTATAAGAATCGTCTAGCCAATAACAATCGAGGAAGATCATAAACCATTAAGTAATACAGCCCTATATCTTTTTTTTTTCTAAAATGATCCTTAAGTACCTGGTTGCAAAAATAGATGATAAAAATTTATAAATAATAAATGAAATGGAAAAAATACACTTATTTTAATTGTGGATTACAATTATATTTGATATAATGATAATAATAATACATAATTGATAATTAATAATTAATGATCGTAATAATGATGATAATACTGTTCAAAAATTATAATATTGAAAATTATATCAGACAAAAGTAATTACCGGTCAGTTTGTTAGTTTTGTCAAATATAAAGAATATTATCCCTTTACATCTTGAAAATTTCAAATTGAAAAGGCTCCATGCAATAAAATGAATAAATTTGGAAATACCCAATATTCAGGTAAATAAGTATTTTTATATTTTTCGTTTCCTCGTTCTTATAAAAGAAGGGTAGATATTTCAGTTGTATTTGGCAGTCTATCTTTTCTCAGCCTTAGTTTGTGAAATTAACAATGTTCTCCGTTCGACTAGTGATAAAACCTAAGGCCCGGTGGTTGTTTTACAAATACTGTCTTAAAGCTAGAGAGAAATACCAAATATTTTGTATATCTTCTGTTAACATTTTTAAGAAACCAGCTGTGAATTTGTGGAAGTTGTAGTGAAACAGCACTATAAACAAAAAGGACAGAGGGTAGGTAAATTTTTCAAAGAATAACGGTATTTCAACCCAAACAAACATATCCTCCTCGCTGATTGGCTGACGAGGAGTGGCCTTGCTATCCTAAGGCCTTATTTTAATAAATCCATCGGTATATATATATACAGGCTGTCTCAGTTAGATCGTCCATTAGAAGTTTTCCAAGTTCCAGTAAGAATTTTGTCATGAAATTTTGGATACAAGCCTTATGGAATATGCTCTTTCCAATTAAAATAATAACAAATATGTCGCACTTCCGGTAGTACCGGAAGTAGAGACTAACTTTGTTAATTTAAATGGAAACACCGACATTCTAATTTTTTATTTGCTTCTATGTTCAATTTTAATTTGATTTTATTGAGGTCTTTGTATACTTTACTCAAGCGATTTTTGAATTCAAAAAATTTTTGTTAAATTTTTTGAGAAATTAGTGCATCATATTAAATTTAATATCTCACTATCGTACAAAAATGAAACTTTGGAATTTATGTGACAAAAAGAGTAAATAGTAAATGATGGGCTATCCGAGGATGGAAAGTAAATATCAAAAATTATCACAGCTGTGCTTGCACTTGATGCCAAATATGAACCACACTAAAATGTCAAAAAGTCATTTTTTTCAAATGGAATACCCTATTTTTAGCTTTTTCATTTGGTAGATATTCAAATTTTGCAACTAATGGCATAAGATATTGCTATACCCAAAATTGGTAGTTTTTTAATTATTTGCATATTTAGTTTAATTTTGGAATATTTACTTTCAAACATTAACTACAATACACAAGTAACCTTTGCTTTTATCTCAGATCAGATCTAATGCAATTCCTGTGATTGTTTATTTATTCCGTACAATTATGGATACCTTTAATGGAATGTTCTGCATGTTCTATCAATTATGCTATTTCATTCGCCAAAAATAGTGAATGAATTGAAAATATCTGCGAAGGTTACTTGTGTAAAGTATTTGTTGTTTGAAACCATAGTTACTTGTGTATTGTATTTATTGTTTGAAACCAAATATTCCAAAATAAAACTAAAAATGCGAATAATTAAAAAACTACTAATTTTGGGTATAGTAATACCTCATATCATTAGTTGCAGAATTTAAATATCTACCGAATGGCGAATCTAAAAATAGGGTATTCCATTTAAAAAGAATGACTTTTTGACATTTTAGTGTGGTTCATATTTGGCATCAAGTACAAGCACAACTGTGATAATTTTTGATATTTAGTTTCCATCCTCGGATAGCACATCATTTACTCTTTTTGTCACATAAATTCCAAACATGCATTTTGTTGTGTATGTAATTTAACAACAGTAATTTTCAATTAATTAATACTTCAATTTATTTTGTAAATTGTAAATATGTAATAACAATGTAAGAACAATACAAGCGCACGTGTAAAACGACAAATATGGACTGACTCAAAATCACAGAACAGTAATACTTAATAAATGAAAACCCCATGTTAAATGTTTAAATGTTCCAACACCACCGTATATTGCACTTGTAATTTTATTTGTATTGGCTGTATAATTAAATATACAGTCGAACTTGGTTATAGCGTACTTGGTTATTACGTATTTCCTGTTATAGCGTATTTTTTGACTTGGAACGGCCAAATCTCCATAAACACAATGTATTTCAAACTTCTTTATAACGTCGTTAAATCTCGGCTATAACGTATAAATTTTTTCTGCTTTCAGAAAAATTTTTTTGATTTCAAATTTTATGACTATTATCAAAGCAAGTAAAAAGATTATTTGAAAAAGCCGGATGCAAATTTTAGAAATCTCTCCAAAATTCCCGGAGGATTAATTTAACAATGGAATAGCAGCAATTAATGAATTAATTCTCCTACAATTTGGAGGGAAATTTCCAAAGATTTGTATTTTGGGTTATTTTGCGTCAGTTTTGAGTTTGCAGCCAAACAAGCAAAATTCCTGTGGAACGTAAAGATCTCTAGGAATGAATAAATTAATGATTAATCTCATCGCAAGAGGTGGTGAATAAATCGAAGCATGTGAAAACTTTGATTTAATATTATTTTATTACTGATAACGATAACCTTGAAAAACAAAAGTTGTTATTCCCAAACTCGGTTATAACGTAAACTTGGTTATAACGTAGATTTTCTTACGGTCCCGACGAATACGTTATAACCGAGTTCGACTGTATAATATATAAATACTTATCTTCTACCAAACATCAAACCCAACTATCCAAAAAGTATTAAAAATCAACCACATAACAACCATTCAAGAACTAGAGGAAAAACACAATGGCCGTCGGTAACAACAACCCCTTCATTCACCCCCGCAAAAGGTTGAATTCATTTGAAATTTAGCGGTTTTTTGTGAGGAGAACCAATCAACTCTGCGATGCAAAGGATGGAACGGTGAGTGCTAAATGTCATTTCAACAACCAATCAGCTCTGTGATGCTCTGACATTTGGGATCGCGTACTGTGTTTCCAGTTCTTGAATCTCCGTTTCACCCCATGCTCAAAATACTGCATAACGAATTTAAACAATTTTCCCTATATAGACAACCAAACATGCATAACATTCTCCCCATGGTTATTTATTTACAAATCCAGTTTGACTGGTTTCTTTTTTATATGGTTCGAACGACGAAGTACAACCGGCTCAATGTTCTGACGTAAATTTTCTGATTTTGATGCATTTTCGTCATTTTTAATAGCGTTTCCTAATTCTGGTGGTACCATGTTCTCTTCAACCTGCTTAGGAGACGGCCCTTCATTGGTAGGTGCTACAACAATAGTTGAAGGTTGGATTAGCGGTACTAACCTTGAATTTTCATTTGTTTTATTTATTCCCGTTTTTCTAATTTGATCAACATGTCGATTATGAAGGATACCATCAATCATTACTTCGTAATTTAAATCGCCATTGACATTTGAAACAATTCCATATTTCCAATTACACTCTTTATTATTATAGAATCTTGCTTGAATTAGCTCACCAATATTGAATTTTCGTGCTTCTTTAAAACATGACATATCTTTACGTACTTCCCTCTTCACCATATCAATTCTTGTTCTTATCAGTCGTCTAAACATCAACTCAGCTGGACTTACTTCCGTAGTCGAATTTGGTAGTTTTCTATATTGTAATAATAATCTATCTAATTTACATTGCAAATCACCAGTTTCATCACGCATACTTCGAAGACCTTGCTTAATAGTTTGAACATATCTTTCAGTTTGACCATTTGTGGCTGGATGATACGTCGCTGAATATTTATGGATTATACCATTTGTTTTAAGAAATTCTTCAAATTTATATGACTTAAATGCACACCATTATCCGTCACTACGGTAATAGGTAATCCAAATTGTGAAAATATACCTCGTAGAATTAAAATTGTAGCAGTAGTATTCGTATTTTTCGTTGGTATAGCTTCTATCCATTTTGTATGTGCATGAATTAAAGTTAGAATATTTGTATTCATAAATGGACCCAAATAACCTATGTGAACACGTTGCCATGGTTGCGTAGGATACTCCCATGGATGATAGGTTTTTGATGGTTCTTTCATAATTTGTGAACATTTAAGACAATTCTTCGAAATTTTCTCGATGTCTATATCAATATCTTTCTACCATACGTAACTTCTAGCTAAAGCTTGCATCTTAACAATACCAATGTGACCTTCATGTAGTTCTTCAAGAATTCTTTTACGTAATATTTTTGGAATAACCACTCGAATCCCTTTAAATATACACCCATTTACTAATTCAAAATCAGAATAATTATAGTTATTAGGAAGTTGATAACCAGACTGTAAAGAATTATATAGTTCCCGCAATTCCATATCTTTATGCGTTTCTCTTCGTATTTCTTGTTGAGTTACTGGAAGTGACTGTAGTCGTTGAATTTGTAACACCGATTCTGTATCTAATTCAGTATGAGTTTGTTTGGGCACTTCCATTGGATATCGTGAAACAAAGTCTGCATTGGGTTGTTTGTCCGTTCGTTTGTATTGTATTTCATAATCAAATCCAGACAAGAAATGTGAATAATGAATCATTCTTGTAGCTGTAGTAACCGGGAAATTCTTTCTTTGATGTAATATTGCTGTTAAGGGTTTGTTATCAGTAACCAAAGTAAATTTTCTTCAATAACAATATTGATAAAATCGTTTTAAACCCCAAATAATTGCTAAAGCTTCTTTTTCTAACTGACTATAATTCTTTTCACTTGATGTTAACGAGCGTGAAGCGAAAGCTATTGGCTTTTCTGTTCCATCTGGAAACTTATGCGATAATACTGCTCCTAATCCATATTGAGCAGCATCAGTAGCTAATATCAATGGTAAATTTATATCGAAGTGTGTTAATGTGGGTGGATTTACTATTTCATTCTTCAATTTAATAAATGTTTTCTGGCATGTATTATCCCATTTAAATTTTGTATCTTTCTTAAATAAATTATTTAATGGAGCTAATGTCGAAGATAAATTTGGTATAAATCGTTGATAATAATTAACCAACCCTAAAAATTTTCTCAAATCTTGTACATTTTTCGGTCGTTCAACATCCACAATTGCTTTTATCTTTCCTGGAGATGTGTGTATTCCATCTTTATCAATAACATGACCCAAATAATGTATAGCTTTTTGGAAAATTTTGCACTTTGATTTATTTAGATGTAATCAATTCTTTCGTAAAATATCAAAAACTTTCTGTAATCGTTGAAGGGTTTCTTCATATGTTGAACCTTGTACTTTAATATCATCAAAAAAACAAGTAACTCCATCAATATTAATTAGTAACTGAAACATATAACGTTGCCAACAATTTGGAGCGACTTTAACTCCGAACATCAATCTTTTAACTTCGAATGTGCCAATATGCGTACTTATTGCTTGTAATCTTGCCGTTTCAATATACATAATTATCTTTATGTATGTATTTATTATTGTGGCTTTGTTATCAGCACATAATCTAATATCACCATTCTTTTTGAAACTGGTACTATTGGAGTTCCCCATTCTGTATTCTCTACCTTTTCTATTATATCTAACCTTCCAAGTCATCGAATTTCTTCTTCAACTCTTTGTTTTAACGCATATGGAACTACTCTTGGACGCATATATATTGGTGTAATTGTATCTTGTTTTAATCTGAATTTACATGTGTAGTTTTTGATTTTCCCGATATTATCATCAAATATATCTTGATATTCATTCAACAATTTAGTCAAATCTATATTCACATTTGAAGTTTCAACAACTTTAATTTCAGACAAATGTAAACGAAATTTGTTCAACCAATCACGTCCAAATATTGCATCGACTCTACCTTGAATAAGGTAAAGATCACCCCATTCTAATTTGTTTCCATACTATATTTGTACTCGAGATACTCCAACTGGATGTATGATCTCACCTGTATATGTTTTCAATTTCATGGATGTTTCGTTCCATGTTTTCTGAGGAAATAATCTTTTAAAATCATGTAAGGATACTGAGCTAACAGCTGCCCCAGTGTCAAGTTGCATTTTCGTATTTACTCCCTCTATTTTGACATCTAACATTATAGCATTATTAACATGTACATTCATCGAATAAGCATTTACAGTGTTTATTGAAAAAGAATTTGAACTGCTGTCTTCACCACTATCATTTCCATTGAAAGACTCAAGTTCTAATTGATTTTGTTTCTCCTTTGAATTAGTAAGAGTTCTACTTTTTAAACAAACTGCAGCTAAATGCCCTTTTGTATTACATTTTGAACATTTCTTATTTCGTACAAAGCATTCCTTAGCATTATGATTGGATTTACCACAACGAAAACACTTTCCCTATAAATGTCTAATACGCGAGTTTTGAAATCTATTTCCTTGCTTTTCGCAACTTTTTTCTTTTGGCTGTACTTCTTCACGTCTTTCTACATAATTTATCTCACTGTATGATGTATCCAACTGTTTACTTTCGCTTTTCGACATTTCTATTGATAACGCTATTTCAACTGCTTTGTCGAATGTTAATGCATTCGATATCTGCTGTAAAAGTCTTTCTCTCATGCTACTATCCCTAACTCCTTTTATAAATTGGGATCGTAAATGCGTGTCTAACGTTGATTGCCCACAAGCCATGCAATTAAAGTTACAGTAAGTAGTTAATCTTTTTAGATCTGCCAGATATTTTGAAATTGACTCACCTTCTTGTTGCATTCGTAATGTAAATCTATGTTGTTCAACGATTTCTCTTGGGGGTGGGCAAATGTGATTCTTTAATAATTTAACCAATGTATCATAATTCTTTGTATTCGGAGAAGCCGGTGCAGTCAAATCCGACAACTTTTGATACATTTTCGGCCCCAAAAAATTTAGAAATAATTGCACTTTAAGCCCATCATCCGTAATATTGCGCAATCGTAAATTATTCTCTAGACGTTCAATATATGTTGTAAAAGATTCATTGCTTTCATCGTATGGTTGCAATTGAACTCCATGTAAATCTCGATGATTCTCTTTACCAGAAAATTGCGACTGTAATAATCTTGAATGTTCTTGTTGCTGGGCTCCAATTCTTTCCAAAACCGAAGTCAACCGTTGTACCAATTTTTCCATTGTAATTTTTTTGTTTTCGTAGTTTTCCTTTTTTTTCTTTTCGTAAAGCTTTCCTCTTTTTTTCCAAATTATTTTCTTGTAAAATATTCTCGAACTTTACCGTTACTTTTTCCTTGTCGCCAATTTGTTCTCGAATTTTCCTTCTAGTAATTTCTTCTTTTTCTTTTAAATCTTCGTCGCCAATCTGTTGTGTATGTAATTTAACAACAGTAATTTTCAATTAATTAATACTTCAATTTATTTTGTAAATTGTAAATATGTAATAACAATGTAAGAACAATACAAGCGCACGTGTAAAACGACAAATATGGACTGACTCAAAATACTACAACAAGCGTCTAGCCCCCGAGGATCATACGGTCACTCGGTCGGGTCAGGTCCCCCTATAATGAGTCGCCACCTTGTCGTGGTGGAGGGGCTTAGTACTTGCAAGGATTCTTGGAGCTATGCCGGCGGGAGTCACTGACTCCTGGCAGGGTCACCCATGCCGGAAAGGTCTAAGATGAGCAAGGAACCAAGAGCGACTCGCTGCTCCTCAGAGGGTCGTATCCTACGTGGTATGACTACACGCATGGTGCACCCGGGGAGATTTCCAGCTGGGTGTGTGTGAGCGCCACTCATACCATAACACCGTAATCATATTCAGTGCTTCAGCAACCTCCACAGGGCGTGGTGGAGGAACGGTGCACTGGCATACGACCGGGAGGCTTGCCTTAAAAGGCCGGCCTACGAGGGGAAAATCTCTATAAAATGCCGTAACGCCACGGTCGGTTGAGGGACTGTCGCTAATGGCGTAGTGGGTCAAATGATGATCGGCCCCATAGTTGATACGTTAAGTCAGCTCCTAGAGTTGTTCCTCCTGTGGGGCACCTGACGAACCTCACAGTATTCAGCCCTGCTTCGGGAATGAGCGTAACCCCGAGGCAGTAAGATCGTCCCATACTCGTGGTAATTATATGAGTTTTATAAAAAATCCCAATGTTACAGGAGGTAGCGCAGAGGGCCAAGAGTTTGGAGGACCAGGCGGAGATGCAACCGATGGTTCCTTCATAACGATGACGGCGGGGAGATGGGGTGTTTCGCAGCCTATTCCCAGCAGTATTACCGAAAGGGAGGATGAAAGCCAAGCCTTTTCGGTTTATAAGACGACGTCTCATAAGATGGGATCGTCGGGTGCGGGGACTCCAGTTAGACAGGAGTCTACTGCTATGGAGCAGGTAGTTATGGTGTATAGCTCACCTGAGGGAGGGTACTCCAAAATCAGATATTGAATCTGATGAGAAGGCGGTTAGGTCGCTGATAGGGAAGATTATCCTTGCCAGCGATGGTCTGCAGGAAGTCATCCGCCGTGAGGCGAGAGTGGGTGAAGGAATTCGGCGATACGCGGATGTCATACATACGCGTGCCGTTGAATTAGATCTGAGAGAGGATAAAGTTGTCTCAGTAAGTAGTAGGTTAAAAAGCAAAAAACCGTCCTCTGTAGAAGGCACCCCTTCGGAAGTGCAGAAGGGAGGAGTCCCCCCTGTAGAAGGCGTTAAGCGTGTTAATTCACGTGGTACGCAGTATGAGGTAACTGATTGCCTCAAAGAAGGCGATGCGCCGATGCCGCCAACAATTGGCCGACCGAAGAAGGTCCATAGCGACGTGGTTAGATACCAGAAAGCTGTTGGACAGATGGCGGATATATTAGGAAATCTCCGCCAAATAGTGAAGGCAAACGCGAATACGAAGCGAGAGCTTAAATTCGGTTTGCAGGACATGGATGAAGCCTTCAGCATGCTCCAAGAGATGGAGGAAACGGTGCTGCAAGCACTTGGAAGGCGCCGAAGAACAAACAGCGAGCCTCCGGGTTTGGAGGGGGACCTTCGGAAGGAGGTTCTTCGAAAAACTGGAGGCAAGCTGCAGTTGCATCAGGGGGCACAAGACAGTGTCTTCTGTAGAAGGCCGATAATGGCAGACTCCAGTACCCAAACGGGTTTGGCGCCTGTATGCATTGGCGACGAACGGTCCTTTGCTGATTTCAGTTTAACGGTAACATTGGACTGGAATGAGGATGAGTACAGGACAGTGAAGAAGGTAGAGACGTTGCCTTTTAACGCCAGTAAGGATGGTTGGACTGCAATCATCAGGTCAAGAAGGAAGGGGGAGAATGGCCCTCTTATGAACATGGTTCGACTCCGGTACCCGGAGTATAAGGCAGTACCTGGGGAAGATGGCGAAACCATAGAAGATCGGCTCGCTCACATATGTACCGAAACACTTTTGGTACGTGGGGAAGAAGTCCAGAGAACCCTTAACAGCGTGATAGTGGTTACGGGTGAAGAAGTTAGTGAAAGCAAAGGCCCTCTGGAGCTCACATATGGGAATCTGTGTGAGCTGAAGACCAAGGCCAAGCAGTATGGCGTCACGAAGCTGGCAATAGGCAGCGACCTAATCAGACGTGACGCGTACCTTCGAAAGATGTTAGAATACATCTTCCGAGGGGCAGAAGTCGATGTTATCCTCTGTGTGCCAACGGCTAAGCAGATGGTTGTAACTAAGAAGGCTGAGGCAGAGATGCCAAAGCGTAAGAAGGAGCAGAACCAAACGGCTCTGATCCTGAAGAAGGAAGCGAAGTCGTACGAGGCTCTGTTGCAGGAGGTTCGTACACACCTTCAGGGAGTCGAGTGTGACATCCGCTCTGCTCGACAAACCAAGAGTGGTGCGCTACTTTTGACGATGTCTGAAGCTAGCGAAGAAAGAAGTCAACTGAAGGAGATCCTCAGTTCGAAGATAGATGGCCTCAAGGTAAGCCATGGCAGTGGTGACGGGTTCCCAAGGGTCCTACATGTTAGGGACCTGGATGCAGTTACTACGAAGGAGGAAGTGGTAAAGGCGGTCTGTGCTCTTCTTGGCGAGGAGTACAAAGAAGAAGAGGTCCAGGTTACCTCTTTGCGGCAAGCCTACGGGTCGTGCAAGGTCGCTACCTTGCAAACGACACCAAGGGCGGCAGATGCCCTTCTAAAGAAGGCCCGTCTGAAGGTAGGTTTGATCCAGTGCAGGGTTAAGGATAGGGTACAGCATCTATACTGTACTATAGATGCTGGGAAGAAGGCCACATGGCAAAGGATTGCCGTGGGGCAGATAGAAGTTCGCTGTGTCGAAACTGCGGTGGCAGTGGACACACAGCGAAGGAGTGCAAAGAGGCATCGTATTGCCCCATCTGCATGAAGAAGGGACATCGGGCTCGTAGCCCGATGTGCGAAAGCCTTCGAAAGAAGGCTACAAGGGGAGAAAATAAGAAACCACCATAATGGCTTTTCTCAATTTTTTGCAGGTGAACCTCAACAGGTCACGGGCGGCACATGATGCGTTGGTCAACATGTGCTGCAGAAGTCGAATGGATGTTGTGTTGGTTTCCGAGCCAAACATAGTCCGTGCAGAAGCAAGGTGCTGGTATATGGATACTGGCAAAGGAGCTGCCATCGCGACGATGAGTCGAGTGCGAGCCCATGGCCGTGGAAACGGAAATGGGTTTGCTTGGATGGAGGTTGAGGATGTCGTAGCGTACAGTTGCTACATATCTCCAAATGAAGGTCTGGAAAGGTTTGAAGCTTTCCAAGACGATCTGGCCTGTGACATCAGGAGTCGCAATAAGCCAGTAGTGGTTGGAAGGGACTTCAATACGAAGTCTTCGGAATGGGGGGCTGCGGTGGAAGATCGAAGAGGTCGACTGCTGACAGCCTGGGTAGCCTCACTTGGACTGGTAGTTCATAACGATGGGCAGAAGCCGACGTTCGTCTTGAATGAGGAATCATTGAGTGACCACCAGTATGTGAAATTTGCCTTGGCAAATGCTCACAGTAGAAGGCCAAACCTGGGCCCCACTGTGGGGCAAAGGGATGGCAGTAACTGGAGTGCAAAGGGAATCAATAGTGATACTCTGTGCTCTCAGTTTCAGAAGGAGGCAGATTCCCGCCCAGCGGCAACTGCCTCAGACATAGTGGATGCCTTCACGGCTACGTGTGATAAGACACTGCCGCGGAGGCGCCCCTATGTGAAGGGCAGGAAACCAGTCTACTGGTGGAATGCCGGTATTTCCGAGGCAAGAAAGCAGTGCAATCTTGCTCGAAGGAAGACTGAACGCGGCTAGGGCGACTCCATGTGAGGTGCTCGATGCTGCTCAGTGTGACTACAGGTCAAAGAAGAAGGTATACAGACTCGAAATCCATAAGGCAAAGGAGGCCAAATGGAAGGAGCTTGTAGAAGAAGTGAGAATGATCACTGGGGGCTGGGTTACAAAATTGTGACTCAGAAGTTGAGGCTGGGTAACGACGGTGTCGCTCTCAGCCTCCATTCTCAAAGGCAGTTCGTGAGGGAACTTTTTCCTCAGCGTACTGTGAGAAGTTGGGGTATCCCTGTGGATGGGAGTATGGAACCCTTTACTCAAAATGAGCTAGAGGCAGCAGTTACCAGGCTCCGGCCTGGTAAGGCACCGGGACCAGACAAAATACCTGTAGAGGTGATCAAAGTAGTTGCTGGTAGGAGCGGAGAATACCTGTTGCGATGCTACAACAGGTTGTTGATAGAAGGGGATTTCCCCTCTCTAAGCAGGTACGACTGGTTCTTATCAAGAAACCAGGAAAGGAATGATTATCGAAAACGGCGGACTGAGTGACAACCAGTTCGGGTTCAGAGAAGGAAGATCAACGCTTCATGCATTGGAAGCGGTGATCAAGCTGGCTTTGTGGGCCAACTCAGGAGGTCAAAGGAACAGACGCTAATGCGTTCTGCTCACCTTTGACGTGCGGAATGCTTTCAATTCTGCTGATTGGGGGTACATAATGGAAGCCTTGACGGAGAAGGTTGTGTCGCCGTACCTTAGAAGAGTGATAGGTAGTTACCTATCATGCAGGAGCATTATTCTGAGCTATGGAAGTCAGGTTCAGATCAGTAGTGGAGTTTCTCAGGGATCGGTCCTTGGACCGACTCTCTGGAACATCCTGTATGATGAAGTGCTTAATATAAGCCTTCCACCAGAAGCGAGACTGGTCGCTTATGCGGATGATCTGGCACTGGTTGTGCTGGAGAAAGAAGTGGGGCGACTAGTGAGAAGCGTTGAGTCGACGGTTAAGAATATTAGCCGTTGGATGAGACAGAAGGGGCTAGAAATGGCTCCGGAGAAGACTGAAGCAGTACTACTAACTGCAAGGAGAAGGGTCAGAGAGGATTTTGTCTTCAATATTGAAGGAGCTGTCCTCAGGCCCAAGAAGGTTATCAAATACCTAGGAGTGCATGTTGACCAAAGAATGGCTTTTGTTGACCACTGTGAAGCAGTGGCGACAAAGGCAGAGGCACGTCTGACTGCTAAGCTAGCGCGTCTGATGCCAAATACGAGTGGACCGTCTGCGGCCAAAAGAAGACTTCTTTGTGAAGTGATGAACTCCATCATGATGTATGCGGCTCCAGTATGGGGGCCAATGGCGATGAAGTTCAAGAAGTGTGCTAACCGACTGATGGGAGTGCAGCGGAAAGGTGCGCTGAGGATTTGCTCGGCGTACCGGACCGTTTCACTCGAAGCTGCATAAGTCATCGCAAGGGTGGTTCCCCTGGACCTTAGAGTTAAGGAATCCCAGAGGGCCTGGGACGGTGAGTGCAGCAAGAAGGGAGCAAGAGAGGACTCCATTCGTGAATGGCAGAGACGATGGGACTCCTCTACGAAGGGCCGATGGACACATCGGCTGATACCAGACATCAACATCTGGTTGCAGAAGATGACGGGGCGGACGGGGCAGGTAAATTATTACCTGACTCAGATGTTATCCGGTCATGGGGACTTCTGGTCTTACTTGCACAGAATGCATAGAGCGGAAGACAGCAGGTGCGTTTACTGCGCAGAGGAAGATACAGTGGAGCATACAATGTTCCACTGTACCAGATGGATAGAGCAACGCCGAAGGGCGGAGCTTTATGTCGGAACGTTGACTCCGGACAACGTGATGAAGAAGATGATGGATTCCAGGGAGAACTGGACTGCCATCCAAAGCATGGTGGAGGCTATCCTAAAGCGGAAAGCTGAAGAAGGCAGAGTGGCGGTGGGGAGTTCCTGAGTTAGGACCATTGACACTCGGAGTAGTTCCAGGCAGCGTCAGGAAGAGGAGACGAGTGACGGTCTGCAGAGGGGCTTCTGAGTCGCAGGAGGTGACAATAGGATGCCTCTTTGTGGATATACGGAGATCTTGAAGAAGAAGGCAAGCCCCCCTTTCGGATGTGATGCCGCAAGGTGATTCCCGGGGGTGGGGTCGGCGTAAACGGAGGAGCAAAAGCACTTAAGGCCGTGCCCCACGTTCATGGGCGGGGAGGGGCCCATGAAAAAAAAGTCAGGTCAGGTCAGGTCACACAATCTGACGAATGCGTTTTGTTGGGGACTAGTCTGGAGCTCGGGCGATGTCGTGACAGTCATATGTAAGTTTTGAATATATCGCGCCAATTGTCTAGTAATGTAGCCTTACATTCTTCTCGTTGTTTACGTTGTTTTGATTATTTTAATTAATTATTGTATTTATTCAATGTGTTAGAATCAGAGTCGGTTAGCGATGAATTCAAATCTTGAGATAAAAACATTCAATTTCGAGTGTGAAACGTGTGGGCGAAAATTCACATATAAGAAAAATTGAGCATTTCATGAAAAAAGTCATGGTATTTCATTATAATGATTACTATTAAATAGTATTATTGCTATTGTTAATGTTATTATCACTATTATCATTGATGCACTCATCGATATCATTATTATATTATTACAATAATCGTTTTATTGTTTAATTATTATTATTATTGCTATCGTCATTGCTCTTATTGTTAATATTATAATCACTATAATCATTTATTTTCGTTAAATAAATCATTATTATTATTATTATTATTATTACATTCATCTCTTTGTCGTTGTATAATCATATAATTATAATTAAATAATAATTAGTAATAATAGTAACAACAATAAAGTTGTTCGCTCAGTTCAATTACTAAAATAATTAAACATTTCTCTGATTGTGAGTATTATTCCTAATACATTAAAATATCTCATCTTCTCATGTTCTCTTTACGAACATATTAACTCAGAAAAATGTTGTCTCAAGAAATTGTTCTGCCGAAGGGAATAAACGTAATTTGCTTCCATATAAAAGTACTCATCCACTAATTTGTAATCTTTTTTTCGAAAAAAACATACTTATCAATAGAATAAAATTATAATAGTACATTAAAAAACAAGTTTCAAAAAATGACAATTCCTGCAAGAGACCAAGTTTAAAAAACGAGCGCGCAGCGCGAGTTTTTCAATGGTCGAGTGCAGGAATTGTCTTTTGAAACGAGTATTTTATACTATTTTTTCTATTTTGTACCTTTTTTTGATAAAAATTGGCCCTTTGAAATTGAAAGGAGTGCTTTAATATTCATTAAAGCACTCATTTTTCATTAAAGCACTCCTTTTTTATTAAAGCACTCCTTTTGTTACCTTAACAACGCTATAGTAGACGCAAAATAGAAAAATATCAATTAAAGAATATAATCATTTTCCAACTCAATATCTAAATTGTTAATACTTTGAATATTGGAATTAAGTTTAATTTATGACTATGTAACATAAAACGCCGTGTATTTAAGACGATTTTTAAGTCATATCTTTCTTAATAGTTCGATGAGATGTCCCGAAATTTTTCCATAAGCATTCTACATGATTAAAGAATAATATAATTCAAATTCAGAGCTTTATCTAATATTATTGTTTTCAACTGATCTCCTTAATATTTAATTTGAATTTGATACATGTTTTGTAATTAATAATTACAAAACATGTATAATTACTAATTATACAAGGTCACTGTCTTATAGACAGGTCTTGATACTCCTATCTTACTATCATTGGTAGAGGTAAACTCTAACGTTGTAAGAATTTAGTTACTAAAATTGCCACAAGGAGCGTCATAGTAGAGGAGGCCAACTGTGCAAGAAAGAGACAGCAGCAAGTTGTTGCTGTTGTCATAGAACATAGACCTATATAGAAATCCAATGCTGTGTTAAAATTCCGGCCGGAGTTTGGGTCAACATGTCGGTAATCTCGGTCAACATGTCGGTAACTCGCTCTACACTAAAGATGGCTTCTTTTGAGCAACGGTAGATAGCGTTCTCACAACTTCACAAACCACGCTTCTAAAAATTGAAAGTCTATTTCAGAAAATCTATCTCTTTTTCCCCGTTTTTGAATATGTACCTACATGTAGTTACTTATTCCCAAAATTTTATAATTAATTGCATCATTGTTTTGGTACAATGCTTTGGTGAATTTGCATTAGTTTTAATTATGTGAGAGTATGTAACACGAAAACGTTATAGAATAAATAAGAAGTTATTATTAAAAAAATCATTACTTTAACAACGTCAATATTGTATTGATAATTAATACTTTAAATCAAGCAATAATTTTTTAATCTGATATTATATGCATTATTATTTTTATCTGAAGAGTAAAAACACTTTGAATAAAATGATTGTTGGTCATTGACACGAACATTTTTCATGACTTCTCTTGATTTAACACGAATGACTCAAATTCTATAATTAGAGAATTTTGCTTTATGATTATTTACTCATTTCTTTATTTGCAATATTAGAGACGAGAAATATGGAGATGTGTAATTTCCACATTTTTAATCATTATTCTTTACCTACCTGAATGGAAAGAGATATAATCCTTTATCACATAAAGTGTGGAAAATACATAAAGTTTATGTATTTTCAACACCGGCCGAGTGGGCATTGTTATGGTTTATGACTTTATGACAACAAATTTACCAAAAATGCATTTTACATCAAATA
>JAZBGX010001691.1:0-16831 GCA_037414775.1 Zonitis immaculata
ATGCTCTACATCTAAATCGGATGCTGTATAATCGCGAGGGATCTCGATTGGTTTCTAAAAAGAACTCCTAACTATTACTACTGATTGCAACTTTAACGCTAGCGTTAGCATAACCATAATGCTAGCAACTATTGGATGTAGCGTGTTGCTTCTAATTTCGCAAGCCGTTACGTGACGATAGATGGCAGAGTGACAGGAAACGCTAGGTATAATTGTAAAATACAGCAGAATTTCTTAATAACGCTAGCATTTAGTTAACGCTAATAAGAACAGCTTTCTGTTAACTGTTGAGGTAGTGTAAAACGCTAGCTTTAACTGCTAAACGCGTAATATAGCAATACAATAGAGAACGCTAGCAACTATTTTGCAAACAGTTGCATCACAATAGATGGTGGAGTGATGGGAAACGCTAGGTGTTGTTGTCGGATGCAGCATTAATTTTGACTTGCGCTAGCTTAAATGAACGAATAACTCACCCTAGATCCTTCCGGAACAATAGTGGCTTCTTCTCGAACTTTATTGAACACACGACTATCGAACATTTTATCGGGAAACGAATAAATAAATGATGGTAAATCCAAATTTTGTGTATCGGCACGATGTAATAATGCCACAGATAAGGCATAATTGAATAAATATGGATTGACACGATCTCTGGCATAGACAGCAATCGATAATAGATCATCAACATTACGTACACCCATAAAAATATTAATTAAACGTCCGGCAATACGTCGATGTTTCGGTATAAATAATGAAAAGTTCTCGTCACGTTCCAATTCCAAAATTTCATCTAATGGTGGTATACTGATCTCATTGATTTGTACACGTTCATTGGCCTCTTCACCAAAACGACTGACTAATTCAACACCGATCGGACGATATTTGTCCGGTAGGAAGCTGTTTGGTACATCGAAGATGACTTTTTGATTGCCTTTTGGTACGAAAACGGGCTCTTGCGGACGATCGAATAGCAAAAGTAGTTTGTCTTTTTTGTTGGACATGATCTGCAAGAAGAAATAAAAGAAAGTGTAATTTTCGGGAAATTGAACAACAACAAAAAATTACCTTTCAGTTTTTTTTTTCGGGGGGGGGGAATTAAAAATTTTAGCACTACAACTACCACCCAATACAGTTGGAAGTCGTTTGAATTTTTAATGGACACCGTTGCGTTTTTATACCAAAATTTTCGATATTTATACAGGAAATTTAGGTCTTACTATTATTATTATTCAGTTGTTATGCTGTTGTCTTGTATTAGAATAGAAAAATAGATCTTTTGATAAGGATGTCGTGGTTTGATAAGAAATATTGTCTTGTTTTCTACTAAACAGGAAACCGCGCATCTATATTAATATCGTTGGTAATTTTACAAAAATAATCGAATTTTGATAGTAAATAATCGAAAAATAGAAGTGATTCTTTGACAATATACAGACTGTCATTGATGAGTCGATCAAAACTGTCATTGCAATAAATTAGCGAAAATTATTTAGTCGAATCGATTGAACGGATTTGTATTCAATTCTAACAAATCATCTCCAAAAATACACAAGCATTCAATTATACAGAGTGAGATTATATTGTAAAGTACCGTCTAATTCATAACATAACAATATAAAATCATATTATATCATAATAATTTGATAGAAAGATTCCCATTAATATGAGGCCCATTCTAACAATAAGAATTATACAGGATGTTAATGATATGTTTGCAGAAATTTACAAATATAATAAACTATTCCAAAAGACTTATTTATCATGTAAAATATTTATTTACCATATGAAATATTACTTTTCGTAATTAACAATTGAGAAAGACATAATATACAGGCTGTCATATATTTTTTGATTAATTCATCGATTTTTTATGTTAAAAAAATTTCTCTGTTCAATAGAATAATATTGAAAACTTATAAAGAGAATGCATAATCATTTGATTATACAGAGTGATGTATTGTACCATAAATCATACAGACTGACATTCAGAAAACTACACAGGCTGTGAATTATACAGCCTGTAATTAATAAGATTGTAAAGATATAAATGTAAGAATGTTTCAAGAATATTTGATTTAATTTCCATTATTTACTTTGATGGATATTCGTAAAAAAATTATCCAATTCTTATAATTACAACGATATAAATATACAGGCTGATTTATATCTATATCAAAAACATAAATTTGAGAATATACAATCATTCAATTATACAGAGTGATATAATAATGATTGCAGACGATTCTCTATAATATTTTATACATACAGACTACTGACATTGAACTAATTGACATCCTATAAACTATACAGGCTGTCATTAATATGTCTGTCGAATATTACAGACATAAATTGTTCCTATTGAATAATAATTTTTAATTCCACTTTTGAATGAATTATCGAGCTTATATAATAAATATAGGTTAGGAAAATATACAGGCTGTTTCAAATCTTTTTAAATCATCAATTTTCTATACATTTTTTTTCATTAAAATCAAACAAGTAGTAATTTTTCTTAATTCAATGGACTAATTTAATATAGTAATAAATTTCCGGTACATAATACTTTAATATACAGGCTGTAATTGTAATATTTGTAGAGAAATTCCATAATTCTTCACTATATATCCAGATTATACTTTGACGTGTTATAGTGATCGTTATTCAAAAATTTATACAGGCTGTAATCGATTAGTTTTGTTTTAATTTTTGACCAGTTTTCCGTATTATAAATTTAAACAAACATCTTAGAATTTTCCAAATAACAAATAATACAATAGAAACAATTGAAAATAAAACAAATAAAACATCCAATAATAAATATTGATATAACGGTAAATCCATTGCAACTTCATTACGTAAATGTTTGGCACCTTTATGACGTATGACATATTCAATCCACCATACAGCTTTATCAACACCTGATAACGGTTGGTCTTTGGTCAATTTAGCAATTTCCAACATTTTCAATTTATATCTTCAAAAAAAAAAACAAACGGTATAATAAAATTTTTCCAATTAAAGAAAAACTAACTTCGGATCATTGATAACCGCCTGTATAGTGTCATTTAATAGTTTTTCAGTTAATTTATTTCGATCGATTGTTAAAGCAATACCGCGTTTTACCATTTTATTTGCATTATTTTCTTGATCACCAATAAACGGTATTATAATGATTGGTACATTAAGGAAAATGGCTTCTTCTGTTGATTGTAGACCACCTTGTGTTATAAAAAGTTTGATATTTCGATGGCCTACAATAAGAAGTTGACTTTTAAAGCGTTAGATAGACAATTTTTTTTTTTTTGTATTATAGCACACTGCATCATAATGAGATCCATTATAGCACAGTGCATCATAATATGAAACATTATAACCTGGTTTCGGAATTAATTCCTACCGCATCAACTTACGTAAAACATCTTGTTGTGGTAGCCATTTAACAATTTTAACATTTTGTGGTACATTCGGTATATTAATATTGAATTTCCATAAAATACGATACGGTAGATTTTTGAAAACATTCAAGAAAATTAGCCGCATTTCCGGCTTAACATTATTCTCATTGACATTTGTACCGAAACTGAAATAAATACAACCGTTTGTTGCGCCATCTAGAAATTGTGCTAGATCCTAAAATATGATTGTCGAAATTGGAAAAGTGTCAATTTTTTTTGCAAAAAAAAAAAAACTCACTTCGGGTAATGGTTTTGGTGGTTCCAAGTGAACACCACCACCAAATGGTATTGTAGCTGGTCCTAATGGACGTTTATCAAATATCGGATTGACATTGGTTAGAACTAGACTAACATTTTTCATAATATTTTTTAATGATGGTAGATTTTTACCGAAATATTTTTGTGCTAAAAGTTGTTCCGGTTCACGATCGAACTTTGAAAATATTCGCAGAACAAAACTCATAATAGTTGTTAGAAAACGTTCTTTGAATGTCATCGCATTACTACCATCAAATGGTAGCATAAAATCCGGATATAATACAGGGTGTGATGGATTGCCTAACAACGAATGAAATGTTGATGGTAAATCTAGTGATGTTACACCGACATAAGGACAATTGAAATGATTACTAAATGCAAACATTAAAGGATATAAATATTCAACAATAACCAAATCGAAATGTTCACTTTTATTTCGTAATAATTCAACAACGTCCGGATGTTGTAATTCTGTATCAGCCAGTTTTAATAATAATTCACTATATAATTGGAATATTTTCAACAAATTAAAACCACCTTCACTTTCAGTTTTTTCAACAATATTATAATCATCCTTCCATACCTTATAAGCAAAATGCCAATTGATCTGTTTAATATTTGTAAAATTACCGACATCCTCCATTGGATCAGTCGTTAAAATAACTAAATCATGACCATGTTTAGCTAATTCTTTCCATATAGGTCGAAATACAATTTGATGACTGAATGATGGCATCGGTACAACACCCAATATACGGGCACCATAAATTGTTGGTATCAATAGAAACAAAAATAATAAGAAACGACACATTTCTGTTTTGTTTTTTTTTATGGTACAAACAAATGAATTATTTAAGTAATTTCAACTCTCAACAATCAACTGTTTTAATAAAATTGGTGTAACAAATAAATGATAATAATTTTATCTATAAGTGGCTTATTATATAAAGCAAATTAATGTTATTACTTAATTTATAAAACAAATAATACCTAAGTACTTCAATTTGATCACAGACTGTATAAATTAAAAATTATAGTAATCTATTTGGTACGATATATTTATTTAAAATTAGACAATTGTGCAATTTCTTAATTGAAAATTATACAGGCTGTTATTGTAGAGTTGTGCTGAAATCAAAAATTTCGATAAATTATCGCCATCTAGATAGTAGATATGAAAGGGAATTAAACGCATAATTCATTCTACAGAGTGTAACTATTGAGAAACGTAGTTTATTTTGACTCATTATTACACTCAATATACTACGCCCCTTCGTTGTCCCTACAACGCTCTATACGAATCTATCATTGGTCGAAACAGTGATAGAAGTCTCATTCTGTCAGATACTTCAAGAGTCGTGCCTCCGGTCTCATAGACTGCTATCTTACTATCATTGGTAGAGGTAAACTCTTATGTTGTAAGAATTTAGTTACTAAAATTGCCACAAGGAGTCGAGGAGTACAGTTGTGCGAGAGAAATATAGAATGTGCGAAAAAAGCGACAACAACAGCAACTTGTTGTTGTTGTTGTTGTCTCTTTCCCGCACAGTTGGCCTCGTCGACTATGACGCTCCTTGTAGCAATTTTAGTAGCTAAATTCTTACAGCATAAGAGTTCACCTCCACTACCACTAGTGTCAAGACCTGTCTATAAGCACATGGTCGTGCCGTTTTTTCCCACGCAACTTCAACGGATCCAAATCTCACTCGTTTCAATGCAAACATTTACTTAAGTGAACAAATAGAAATCGTATGGCGCAAGATCCGGCGAATAAGGCGGTTAGTCTATTAGTGCTGTACCAATGCAGAATGAGCCGACGCATTGTTTTAGTGGATAACCCATTTCACGCCATCCACAATTCGGGTCGTTTTTTCCTTATTCTTCAACGGAGTTCATCAAAAATGTGAAGGTAGTAATTTTGATTTTCAGAAACGCAATTCCATGAATATCAAAAAATTAAAAAAAAAACAATCCTCATTGCTTTGAATTTCGATTTGCTCATTCGAGCTATTTTGGTTCTCGGTAAAGGTGGACTCTTCCAGTACATGGATTGGCGCTTCATAGTAAAAAACCACGATGCGTCACATGTCAGTATCCAACATAACAACTAGGCCTATGACGGCAGTGAAGGTCCACTGACGCCCTGGCTGTATCAATTGGAGCATTTTAACGTTGCCTAGTTATTATTGCGTACGAGTTTGAAACAACGCAATCCAGTTCAAAAAAATTAGAAAAAAAACGCAAGAGGAGCACTCTAATGAGTAATAAGTTTTGCTTAGCGAAATTAGTTGGCTACCAACTATTCAAAACAAACAACTATTAGTATGTGTAATGTATAGACAGTCACTAGTCTATAGAAGATTACCATTTGAGAGAGCACGGTCAGAGCCAGAGTTAACTGTTTATACTTCTACCTGTTAGAAATGTCTATCATAGGCTTCAGTGAAACATTAGGAGACTATGTCCTTCCTTTTTTTTTTTACATTATACACTAGTACAAGGAGTTCAAGACGAGCATTGCAGATGACGACCTGCAAGTGCGATAATCGGAGAAAAGTCGAAGATCTAGTGCTGGCTGCACGAAGAGATGCTCATAGCGACGTATTTCACATGAACAAGCTGTTAACCGCCGAACGAAACAAGAAACCAGTCGACATTTCAGGAGTAATGACCGAAACGTGATCTATCATTTCAATCTTGAGACTGAACAATAATCGATATAACTTGTAAAAATTTGTCTTTACCAACATCGAAAGATAGTTTATTGTCGTAAACTCTAATCAAAAGGCTATGATGTTTATCTCTTACGATTCCGGGGTAATAGTTATGGTGGATTATCTAAATAATGGAGCTACTATTACACTTTTACTAAACTGACTCAAAAAGAAGATTGTGGGGAGTTATGAAGGATAGAAGGCGAAACAAACTACAAGCTGGAGTACTATACCACCACTCACCACTCGAGAATTATTTGAACGCCCATCTTATTCTCCAGATTCAGCTCCAAGTAATAACTTCTATCTCTCTCTCTCTCTCTGGCTCAAGCAACAAGTATAATTTGTAGACAATACCAAGATAATGGCCGTCATAGAATCATTTTGGGGGAATCAAGATAAAGTGTCTTTTCTCCGAATGGAATTCGTTATTTATAGAGAAGACTTACACCAAATGTACTTTTGGATTAGCCTTCGTACCTATTCTAAGGTCTATAGTTATGCTATCCTCTATAGCATAGAACATAGACCTATAGTCTCTCTTCTCTGTCTATAGCGAGCTCAATTGCCACACATCCTTATTAGATGGCGCTAATAAATATATAGAAATCTATAATTTCACTATTTAAATACGATAAACGAACAACCTGTATAAAATTATTATTATCCAACAGATAGTAGCACAAATACAAATTAAACTTTTTAATAGTTTACGAAAACTTGTTCAAATCGTAATTGTTGATAATAATAAGTATTTTTCTTGTTTTTGTCTATAAATTGTTTACTTCGAATTATTGGAAACACTGATAATAATTTATTGGTATTTCCATAAGTTTAATAAAATATTTTTTGAACTTATTATTATTAAAAACAAATGAATAATTAATAATTATAATAATAATAATAATAATAAGTAAGTATACAGGATGTCCGATATTAATTGATTAAATTAACAATTACAAAAAAAAAAAATCATTTTTTATTATCGATCATTAATGATTTTAATCTATAACAGAATAACAACCATTATATATTTAATTTAGATAAATATATACTTAGTACATTCTCGATTTTTATCAAACAATTAAATTTTTTTGTTTCCGTATCAAACAAAATCATTATCAAAAAAAAAAAAAAATTAAAAAAATACCAGTAATGATACTTAATTGTTCGTTTGTTAATTTAAAAAAATATATACATTAATTTTTTTAAATTATGCAATAATGTAACGATAAGTATTATTACTATAATCATCATCACCATTCATTATTATTATTATTATTATTATTAAAATAAACCCCACTAGAAAACTTACTATATACTATATATATACATATATATATATATGTATAGGAATAATATTATCAACCGAAAAACAACATTAGTTGAATTTAATATTTTGTGAAAGTAAAACAACTATAATCATAAATAAATAAATAAATAAATAAACAGATAAATAAATAAGTGAATATTATTTGAAATAAAAGTAAATTTCTATTGTTATAAATTATGGTAGTTGAGACCCATAATTTGGGTAAGTACGTTTTACTCCAACACCAATTTTTTATTTCAATCAAATAACGATTTTTAATAAATTGTTTAATTTCAAATTTAATTACTTGTGAGTATTGAATAATAGCAAGGATGTTTTTTTTTTGTTTGTTTTCGTTTCTGTCCCATTATAATTCATTAATAATCATCATAATCATAAAATATTGAGAGAATCCTGCGACCTACGAAGTCCAAGGTTAACAATAATAAATAATGATTATACTAATGCCCTATCTCTTCTCTAAGTTTATTAAAATCATCTAAATAGTTTATTATTCCATTTTATATTCAAGTATTTATAATCAAAAAATTATATATTTTAATTTTTTTTTAATTAATCCAATAATTAATTGACAACGCAATTTTATTTAATCAAATTTTCGAAAAAGGAAAAAAAAACAACGTTTCCCACATGAGCAATTCTAATTACTTATAAAACGAAAAAAAAAAATTATCACTTCTCAACGAAATTCAAAAATATACGCGTGAATTCAAGGTTATAACGATAAAAACCAATCAAAGGCCTCTACTTCAATACGTCATGTAGTCATCGACAACCAATCAAATTCAAATATCATAAATAAACTTTTATCAGTTTCAAAAAATAAGTCTAATTGTAAAAGAATGTCTCATCGCATTAATATTTATTTATTTTAACGTTTTATCTATAGAAAATGGTACAAAAAATAATCCGGCATTTAATAAAAAGGACTATCTTAATTTCGGTGAAGATGATCAAATGGTAACATAAAATCGAAAACAAAAAATTATAATTGAATTATAATACGGCTTTTTTTTTTTTGTACCCATAGGAAATTATTGGATATAAATTAGACAAATGCAAAAATTTTATTACATGGTTTTTTTATCTATCAACATTTGGTTTATTAAGACTAATATACCATTGGTATCCTAAATGGAAATTATTATCAACACATCGAAAATGTCCATTAAAATTTGCTGAGAAAGTTTTAATAATTGTAAGTATCTTCCTTTTTTCCAAAATTTTCTGTAATGTTGGTACTCGGATGGCTCTATTGAAATAGCACCTTAGCTTACAGTTTGCTACGCCTTGTTCCCTTAATGGCTTGTCACAATCTTTTCATTAGGTCAACGTAGTAGGAGTAACAGTGACTCTATTTTCCTCCATACCTATTGCATCAGAATCGCAAAACACCGGACGCTATAAACTTTTCGCGTGAATCTTGCAACTTTGAATTTCTTCAATATCGGTGTGGACAGTCGTTTCCAAGTCATCAATTGTTGTTAAGTCTCAAAACCAAAGTAATGGATCCAAGTCTCGTCCATTGCCTTAAATTGAGTCAAAACTCCAGGTGTGCTCTTGAAATGTCGATCCGTTTCTTTTTGTTTCCGGCAGTTAACAGCCTGAGTAACCAACGTGCGGATACTTTGTTCAAGTGTGCAATTCTTCGCTGAAGATCCTCTGAACATTGCCTTATGATTTCTCTATGACCTCAAATAAATTACTAATGGTTTTTCTTCGTCCACTTAAGCTAAATTTTAGACTTTTTCTTCACAATTTTGACAGTGCCCATTATCTGTCAATGGTCTGCCCAAATTGATCTGCTTGCACCAGTGTGCAACTGTAGAATATGGGGGCACACAATCCACAATGTTTCCGTTAAGTTGACGTGTATGTCTTTGATAGACAGAATTTTCAGACGGCGGTATTCGATTTCAACTCTGACTTCGTTTTTCTCCATTTTCGTACTCATAAATGGTGAGAGCGTAAGCTTGCTACTCTATTTTTTTAGACTCTCATGACGACGGTCATCATTAATTTCGGATCACTCTTACACTCTCAGGATTGGCTGACCATTGCACTTTCTCATATTAAGGGGAAAACATTCTCAAGGGGTACTACTGATATACCGAATTTCATCCCAAAATGAATTTCCCAGGTCCTCTTTGTTAGTAAACTATATGGTTCCTGAACAACTATGATCTTTAGTCAATTATTCCCGCACGTGTGCGGGAAAGTGACTTCTTCTTTGCACACATGTATCGAAATTAACTATTTATAAATTTTTAGGATTGTTACAAAGGCAACTATAAGTCCTATTTCGTTAAAAATATACAAACATTAAAAACGAATAATAATGATAATTCAATGATAAAAAGTGAAAGTATTATTAGTATAAATGGTTTGATATTTTCTAAGAATAATAATGATGATGATGATGCGAAACAGTTTCTACAGTTCAATTTACATGATGGTACCAGAAAAAGTACTTTTTTGAAAATTAAAAAAAATAAAATAAAATGAGTAATCTTGAAATGAAATGAAATTTTTAAGGTTTGAATGAAATCCGGATTATCCGTTGCAAGAAGCTATTGTATATATGGGATGATGATCAGAATAAATTCAAAAAATTATCAGGTTTTGATAAATGCATTACAAATGCTGAATTACATCAATTCAATGGTTATACAAAAAAACAACAATCTTTAAAGTAATTCAAAATAATTTATTCCAATAATAAAATTTTATTCTATTTTCTTATTATAATTCTTTAGACGTATTACTTATGGTACTAATGAAATTATTGTACCTGTACAAAGTATTTTAACATTATTGGTATTAGAAGCATTAACACCGTTTTATATGTTTCAAGTATTTAGTTTAATTGTATGGTTATCGGAGAATTATATCTATTATGCAATAGCTATAATCATTATGTCAATTGTTGGTATAACAACCTCGATAATTCAAACAAGAAAGGTGAGTTTTTTTGTGAATTTATCATTTCTACATACAGTACTCTGAAATACTCCTTAAATCTTCATAGCTCTAATAATTTTGATATTTTCAACTTGCGTCACTTTTACACTATCGATACCTTGAGTCAATTAAGTACCATCAATAACTAAGTTATTCAACAACATTCTGTTGGATAATTTTAGAGATTCAGGTAATTTAAGACCCCGGTACTCATACATTTCAAATGTTTTACCTTTTTTTGGTATCTTTAGTGTTTCCAACACTTAGAGTACCTTAGATATTTATTCTACTAAGAATACTTTCAATAACTCCTACACTTTCAGTACCTTGGACAATTATCTCAAATGTCTTTGCGAGTCCTAGATTTCGAAATATAACTTGAGCCTCCTAGGTACTTTTTATATCTTAGTTATCCATTTAACTACAATAATAATTCTCAGTATTTTGACACAAATTCAAATGTCTTTAGCGTATCCAGTGCCTTTGGCACCTCTAGGATCTAAAATGTGATAGCTCGAGTCTCTATACTCAGTACTTTGACCTTAGTGAGTCTTCACAACTTCAATGTTTCTGGTATTTACAGCTAAGAATACTTCAGCTCTCTTCTAAACACTAAAGAACTTGAGTGTCTCCAATACTTCCAATACTTTGAACATCTTTTATATCAAAGAATCCTCCTGTGTTTGTGGTACTCCTCGAAAATAATACTCCTTGAGTATTATTTTCGTTACTTTGAACATGGTGAAGTTCTAACAGTTTTACAACTTTAGGTACCTTCAACACTTTGAACACTTAGAATAATTCAGATATCTTCTATGTACTTTGGAAATTTTTCAATATAATAACACTCTCCAGTGTCTTGAAAGCTCAGGAACTTTCATTAGTTTGATCAAAGTGAGTCCTTATTAGGTAACTTCAGCGTCTCAGATAACTTAAGTGTCTGCGACACTTTCAGTACCCTTTCTTCAAGTATCTCGAATCCTGCAATACTTTCAACTTTCCAAAAATTCGATAGCTCTAGTGAGTAATTCTTGCATAATGCGATACTTTCAGTTTATCTAGTACCTTTAATGTCATAGACACTTCGAGTACCTAGGATTTGTTTTACAGTAGTGATACCTTTAATCTGTTCAGTACTTTTAATATTTCTCACACCCAACTATAGCGAGTACAATTGGTACTAATAAAATTCCCAGGCCTCAATCATTTCCAATTCTTACAATTTCCGTTCACACTTTAGTTCTTCCAATAGTTTCATTTTTAACTGTATTTTGTAATTTCATAGAATCAACGCAATTTGAAAGGTACAGTCCATATTACAGACAAAATCATAGTGAAACGTGGTAACGGTATATTTGACGAAATACCAACAACTGATTTAGTACCAGGTGATCTAATATGTATCCCATCACATGGCTGTGAGATGCAATGTGATGCTGTATTATTAAATGGAAGTTGTATTGTTAATGAAAGTATGCTCACAGGTATTAATTAGTAGTATTATCATAATAATAATAATAATAATAGAAGTACTTAGAGTTGAATTTGATTGACTTGTAGGTGAATCAGTACCAATAACAAAAACATCATTACCAAATAATAATCAATATTATGATGTTAAAGAAGATAATAATCATACATTATATTGTGGTACGAGAATTATACAAACACGTTATTATGGTGATCAATTAGTTATAGCTGTTGTTATACGTACTGGTTATTTAACAACAAAAGGTGAATTAGTACGAAGTATTTTATATCCACCACCGGCTGATTTCAAATTCGATCGTGATAGTTATAAATTTATAACAATACTAGCAATTATTGCAATTGCATCGTGCACTTATACGATACTATCAAAAGTTAGTAACAATACTAGTACTTTTTCAAACAAACAAAAATTCTATTTTTTTTTTTCTAGTACACAAGATCTATATCACCTATGCAAATAATCATAAAAGCTTTAGATGTAATAACAATAGCTATACCACCGGCATTACCAGCTGCTATGACAGTCGGTAAATTGTATGCTTTGAATCGTTTGAAGAAGGAGCAAATTTTCTGTATCAACTCTCGTGTAATTAACGTTTCCGGTTCTATAGATTGTATCTGTTTTGATAAGGTACCATCATCAATCAAAACAAAACAAAAATTGATTTAGTTCAAATAAAATTCAATTGATATTTCGTTTTGTAGACAGGAACTTTAACAGAGGATGGTTTAGATTTATGGGGAGTACTACCGGTACAACAACAACAAGTACTACCAGTAGCAAAAAATATACCAAACGATCTAAATTATGATTCGTTATTATTCCAAGGTATGTTAACATGTCATAGTTTAACATTAATTAATGGCGAACTTTGTGGTGATCCTCTTGACATTAAGGTACCACCTGTATTTTTCGTCTAAACGAAAATCATAAACAAACAAACAATTTCAGATGTTTGAATCGACTGGATGGATTTTGGAAGAACCATTAGTTTCCGATAGTACCAAATATGATTTATTAGTACCAACAGTGATAAAGCCTAGAAATGATGATGTTGGTTTTTTTTTTTAAACATAATTATTTAAAAAATAATAAATCTATAGTAGTTTTTATTTTCAGAAATTGCCACAATTTGGTATAATCCATCAATATCAATTTACATCAACATTACAACGAATGAGTGTTATAACACGTCAATTGGGTACTGATTATTATCAAATTTTTTGTAAAGGTTCACCAGAAATGATAATGAAATTATCAAAACCAGAAACAATACCAAATACTATTTATCAAAAATTACAAGAATATACTGAAAAAGGTTATCGTGTTATTGCAATGGGTACGAAAATTCTAACAATGGTACCATTTCATAAATTACGAAAATTACAACGTAACGAAATTGAATGCGATTTAGAATTTATTGGATTGATAATATTGGAGAATCGTTTGAAATCGGAAACAACGGATGTTATCAAAATTTTAAAAAATGCCGGAATGAAAATTGTCATGATAACAGGTACGAATTTAGACAAAAATTGAAACAAATTCAAATGAACTCTATTCGAAATACAGGTGATAACATTCTAACAGCTATCAGTGTAGCAAAAGAATGTGGTATTATTGAAGCCAACTATGATATTGTAGAAATAACATCGAAAAAAAGCGATAAAAATGAAGTACCACCAATTTTAGAATTCCAACATTCTAGAGTAAAGGTACCATCAATATAGTACCATGGCTTTTTTTTGTTTTATTTTGAATTAATTACGTTTTTTAGAATCAAATCAATGGTCAAAAAAATGTTGACATTGAAAAATATCCAAATAAGAACTACCATTTTGTTATAACTGGTCAAGTATGGGGTGATGTAACAAAATATTATCCAAATTTTATACCAAAAATTTTGACGAAAGGTGTTGTATTTGCACGAATGTCAGGACGACAAAAACAACAAGTAATTGAAGAATTACAAAGCTTAGACTACTATGTCGGTATGTTAATTTTTAACTATATATTTATATCTCTGAGCTACTTCCTCATCTTTTGGAAAGTTTATTTTTGAGGAATACGACGAAATAATGCTTTTGAATCAGCGATTCCTTACTACAAGAGTCTATAATATCTCCTTCTTAAATTGATGGTACGTCATATCACTCTCTGAGTAGTTGTCTTAAATATTAAGACTTTTGCTTCTACTTCTTTGTATATCCTCGCAGATTTACTCAACGAACCTCTCTTGAGAGTGACAATTCATCCTTAAGAGTGACTCTTCTTTCTCGAATAAATAGATACACTTAAGAGAGGTGGAATATTCAAAAGGCATACCCGGAAGAGATAATGCATCTTTCTTAATATTTTCTCTAGAAAATGTATGTTATTTCACGAGAAGCTGTATTGAGACAATACATTTTTTTATACTTCTACTTCACAGATTCTCAAAAATTTCCTCAGAGGGAATCTCTTAGGACTGACAAAAATAGTAATTCTCTCCAATTCATCACAGTTAGGATTTTATTGAATAGATGAGACTATGCACGTTTCTTTTGCTTTCGAATACTCAACAGCTACTCTGGCTAACATTTATTCTATAGAAGATGAGGCTTCTAGCTTGTGTGTAACATCTCTTGTGTAGCTGTTTCAAGTATGTTCATAAAGAGGACGTTTTAGAACCTTACAGAAAAATTTGTTTTCCGAATAACGTCTTTCCACTACTATACCTTTCGTCATCATATTTACCCTCTTAAACATTTCAAGTTATCCTTAGAGCTCCCTTAACGGAAGTCCTTTCAGATTGTTAGAAATTGGAAAAGCTTATTCTTGATAGGTCTTCCTAGACAATGTTTCTCCCTCAAATCTTCCCAAATCCACAAAGCTGTTCATTTCTTCTTTGTAATCGTATGCTCAATTACTACTTCTTCTACAGATAATGAAGCTTCCACTCGAATTGTTATTTTCTTGTAAGTCTCTTGTTCTTAGATCGGAATACTTTAGACCAACTTCAAAAACGTTGATCTCTCCGTTTTTAATTGTTGAACAATTTTTCTATGATCGTTCCAGCTATGTGCGGTGATGGTGCCAATGATTGTGGTGCTTTGAAAGCCGCCCATGTTGGTATATCATTATCAGAAGCTGAATCTAGTGTAGCATCACCATTTACATCTAAACAAGCAAATATAAAATGTACAAAAAAAATTATCCAAGAAGGTCGTGCAGCATTAATAACATCATTTGGTGTATTCAAATTTATGTTATGTTATAGTTTAACCGAATTAATATCTGTATTATTATTATATGAGATTGATTCGAATTTAACATCAATTGAATTTTTATTTATTGATATATTTTTAATATTGCATTTTGCATCGTTTTTCGGTAAAACCAAATCATATCGTATATTATTTAATAGACCACCAATGACAACATTATTGAATTTCATCACATTATTATCGATAATATTATTTCTATTAATAACTATATGTTTTCAAATTGTTGCATTCAATTTAATACAACAATACGATTGGTTTGTACCATTCAATTATAATCCGGAATTACCGAATGATTATCAATGCTATGAGAATTATTCAGTTTATACAATATCAATGTTTCAATATATTATAATGGCTGTGATATTTTCGAAAGGTAAACCATATAGACAACCATTATATACAAATTATTTATATACCATATCGATTATATTAATGATAATTGTATGTATCTATATAACGTTATGGTCGCATATATGGTTACAGGATTTATTTGAATTGGCAATGCCACCAGAAATGGATGGTAGATTTATGATTTTAATTTTGGCTATCATTAATTTTATCATTTGTTTTTTAATTGAAGATATAATTATTGATTGTTTATTGCAAAAAATCTATAATAAGAAATTTTATAATAAAACAAAAACATTTATAGAAATTGAAAAACAACTACATCTAGAACCATTATGGTTGAATAATAATAATAATTATAATGATAAGAAAAAAAATAATAATCATGATAATTGTGATATTTTAGATGAAACTATTACTAATAATAATAATTTATAAATTATTGTATGTGAAAAAAAAAAGAATTTTAATAATCGAAAATAAACTCGTATTAATGACGTCATTTTATTGAACCAATCAAAATCAAAAACAATGACCTAATGACATCCTATTGCATTCTGGGTATGATTTAAAGCGCCAAATTTTTTAATACAACAAATAATATCGATTAATATGAATTCAACGAATTAATCGAAGGTTGTTTTCTATATTTTGTCATCCACATATTTTATTATCAATCATAACCTCGAACAATAAGGGTCAAAAATATATAATGTAGCACAAAAAAAAATATACACATAAATATTATGCAATTTATATAGGTATACATTTTTTTTTTTATTACTTATTATAATTATTATTCAAGATAAGTAAGAGTTGTCATGTTAAGAATATTGAATTGGTTTTTTTTTCTCTCTATTATACTTTACATATAATAATTGGGACTACGCTATCTCTTTTTTTTAATGTCTATAGGGAGAAAAGCCGAGATCTATATTTGTCGCAATTGCTCTTATCGTAACTTTTGTTTTGATGTAATCAAATTGAAGGTTATAGATTCA
>JAZBGX010001693.1:0-16805 GCA_037414775.1 Zonitis immaculata
ATAAATACTTGGTGATACACTTGTTATATTGTGAATTTTTCTATTTATAGTCTGTGTGGTCCTTCAACCAAAAAACAAAAAAAAAACAAAAACAAAAAAATACTTTTCCTGTTCACACGATGTTTATCAGAAAAAAAATTTAATTCTATTGATTTAAATTATTAACACTTGTACTAAATATGGTGGGTGAGCAAATAGGAGGAAAAAAAAACAGAAGAAAAAATTATAAATTAATAAAGAATAATAAAAAAAAAAAACTTAAAGCAAGGACGTTAAATAAATTATTTCTATTGATAATTCCATTTTTATTATTGTTATTCTAAAAATAATCAGTGACTCTCAACATAAAATTAATATTTATAGGTTATAAATGGCCGACAAACAATCAACGACATGTTTCTTATAGAATAACTATAATATCGACATTTATAGGTTATATAAATGGCCGACTGACATTTGTTGTTGTTATTAAACAAATTTATAGGTTATAAATGGCCGACTTACCTTTCTGTCGTACACTATCATATTGTCGATTAATAGTAGCTCCCAATGTTAGGTTTTCTTGTTGATTGTTGGTTGTTTTTTTAGTTTTTGTTTTAAAAGCACCATTATTCAACATCACCCAAATTGTTATAATTATTGCAATTAATATTAAAATAACGATTAATGTTAAGCCAGTTGTTAGACGTTGGCGTAATTTTGAGCTCATTGTTTTTATTCAAGTTTTATAAAAAAAATATATATATATATTTAAATAGTCTTTTTTCGATTGTTTTTTGTTTTGTTTATTCTTCAATTGTTTTGTGATACGATTATCTATTGGACACTCGCGAAATTTGTAATAAATTCAATGAAATTCGTAAATAATATTCGAGAAATTTTAATGATTTCGTTAATATTAACATTTTTATCGTTGTTGTTTTGTTTGTTGTTGTTGTTTTTGTTTGTTTTGTTTCGAATTCGGTTGTTTTCTCCCTTCAATTCCACAACATGTTGTTATTGGATAATTACAGGAATCTGTAACAAAGAAAAAAAAAACTATTGTATAATATATATCCATACCATAATCGGTCAAGTTCGTCGACCTGCACCCTGTATATTTTAAATATATATACTCATACAATTATACTTTCATTTTTGTCTTATCTTAATCAATTGCAATTATTCTATCTTTGTTTAATGAAGGTCGTCGATATTTACCTTCATTTTTTTTATGAAACAAAAAAAAAATGCCCCTAAATAAACAAATAAACAAACAATATTTCTACTACTAGAAAACAAATATTTTCCCAGACATGTGCCACTTTTATTAATGATATTAACCTGTATATTGTATAGAATCCAGGACCGGACTCAATTTTTATTCAAAATTATATATAACAAAATCATATCCTGTATACAGGGTACTCAAGAACGGATCCAATACATTTATTTATGTTCAAAAACTTCCAAAAACAAATAGAATAACAACCTGTATATTGCGCAATCCAGGACAGGACTTAATGAATTTTGTTTTTTTGTAACCCTAAAGAACACATGCTCCATTTGATTGTATATAATTCAGGTCCGGATTCGATACTTTTTTGTTTCAGAACCCCAAGAAACTGCAAATTATAACCTTCAGATTGTGTACATACCAGGACCGGACTCAATAAATTTTGTTCTAATCTCTATTATAACAATATTTTCCCAGACTTGTGCCATTCAAAAATTCTAACTTGTATATTGTATATTACCTACAATCTAGGGCCGGACTCGAAATAGTTTTGCTTTCATTTCCGATTTCCCCAAGTACAGGACCGAACCCGATAATTTTTTTTTAATGAATCCCAAGAAATAAAGATTCGCCCAGGCACAAATGCCACTTTTATCATTTACCTGCGAGTATATTAACTACAGGACCGGACTCAATACAATTTTCCCATTAAGAAAACGAATATTTTTTTATCTAACTTTCATCCTGTATATTGAGTAATCCAGTAGCGGATTCAATAGATTTTGTTTTTTAGAAACGCCCAGACACGTGCCACTTTTCTCAACAACTTATATTCTGTTCAAAACAGGATCGGACTCAATAAATTGTTTTTAAACTTAGAAAAAATGAATATTTGCCAATATTATGTAATTCAGGGCAGGACTAAATTTATTTCTATCTTCAATGATCACAGATACATACGTGTCATTTTTATCGCTAATCCAGGATCGGACTCGATACATTTTTCTTTCGAAACCCAAAGAAATGAATAGTTTTCAAAGGAACAAGTGCAACATTCATTATTAAATATTAGCCTGTATATTGTGTAATCCAGGAACGTATTCAATAGATTTTGTTTTAAACTAGGTAAAACACAATATTTTCCCGAAATATATGTGACATTTTCATTGCAAAATTAGGTACAATCCAGGACCGAACTCGATAAATTTTACTTTTTTTTGGTTGTTGCGACACTTTTATTAATAATTAAACTGTATATTGTTTAATCCAGGACTGGACTCAATAAATTTTAAAGTTTGTATTTTTTTTTGAAACACCAAAAAACAAATATTTTCTCAGGCACATTTATTTACACTAACAGTTGTATTATGCTCAATACAGGACCGGACTCTATATGTTTTTATTTTGAAAACTAATTTTTCTAGACACGCTTATCACTATCATTGATATTATACTTGATATATTGTGTAGGTACTAAGGTACAGTCCAGGACCGGGCTCAATCAATTTTTGTTTAAATCCCCAAGAATATTGTCGCCAATAATAATGTTATCGAACTGATGACCTTTTATTCAAATTATTCTAATTTTTTTTTTTTATTTATATAATTATTTAACCCAAATATTATTATTTAAATTATTGATAATCATAATAATAATAATAATGATGATGATGATGATGATTATCATTATTACTATTATTATAATAATAGTTTCCAGTCACACAATTTGTCCCAGTTACTATTTTAGAAAATCATTTTTAAAACAATCATTTGCTTCATTATTTAATAGGTCAATGGACTAATTACGGAAATTTTCCGCTATTAAAAAAAAAAAAAAAACTTTTCCTTATAATAAATTTAATTTCCACGAATAATTTATCACAATTTTCCTCTATAAATTTATTTCGATAAATCAAATAAAAAAAAGTTGGCTATGATTTTTTTTTCAAACAAAACGATAACAATAAATTGAAATAATGGTGGAGGTGCTTAAGATTTCTATAAATTAATAAATAAAAAAAAAATTATAAATTATAATAAAATTAAACATTAACATTAAAGAACCTTGACAAGGTCGTCTCTAGGCTTGTCTGTATGTACATATCACTATCTCTTTCTAAATTATTACCACCGCCGCCTACTAAATTATCTAATTTTTTTTTGGCTAATAAAAAAAAATTGTTGGCAAATTTTCAAAAAATGAAATTCTATCGACTTTCTTATTCTATTTTCGATTCATTTTTTTTTTTCGTTTCTAATAATAATTAACAAAAAAATACTAATTAGAGGAAATCCTAGAATTACTAACATAAATAAACTATAGATTAATTTTTAAATCGAATCTAGTTGGCCGGCAAAATAGCGGAGGGAAATACGAATTTTTGAAATTAATTATTAATCAATTGAACTAATTAATTGACAATAAATTGTTTTCTGTTTATTTAAATAAAAAATCACTTACCTTAAATTTTTTTATTCCAGTTTTTCCAATGGAAATTGCAAGAAAATATTGAGGAAAATTAAGGAAAAACACGTTGTTTTTCTTTGAACACACAATTCACTATTATTATTATTATTATTATAATAAATTTTTTTTGATATAATTAATATCGAATTTCCACGTTTTTTTCTTTTCTCTCTAGTTATGCTCGTGTCGCTTAATTGTACGACCACCTTTAACCACCGACCGTTCCGTATGAACTGAGCGCGAGTCGACTTGACCATCAGCTTTTATTATTTTAAAAATAAATTGTTGAGTTGAGAATTTATGTATGTGTATGTGTGTTAGTGTGTGTATGTGTGAGAAGTTTTGGAATTGGAAGAGATTGGTGAATTTTGCGATTTTTACAATTATTTCCCCCTCCCTATCTATATATATATATATATGTACATATAGTTTTTTGTTTTTTTTCAAGTACATCCAATAAAGAATTGCATTTCAAGGAACTAAAAGTATATAATTATCGTGAAACTATTCTAATTATCCTTCTATGATTTAATTTCGATTTAATTATAGGTTTATATAACGCGTGTATCACGTTAATAATACTCCTTGCAATTGGCGATGCATTGTAGAGATCGTATAGCTTAAGCTACGATCTCTACATAATTAAATTTGACATTTGTAAGGTTAGAATTTGTCCCAAATTCACTCATATCTAGATACAAACTTCTCGCTCGAGCGCCATCTCGTGGATTTTGATCTTGCATGAATTGACAGCTGTCAGTTAATTGTTATAAACGGTAGTGAATTAAAATAGTCGCCAAATCCGCTTCCTTAACTGTGTCATAGAATATATGGACGTACATAGAAGTTTATATGTCCACATTTTTGCATGGCATCAAAATTTAGTTAGTACCGCGACCAACAGGTGGCGATATTAGTAGTATTCAAGTAAAGTTGACGATTTGTTAGTTGAGTCGCATGGTAACTCGTCAATTTCAACTGACTTCATCACAGCAAACACATTGAAATACCTAAATAGTACTACTATCGCTCTCTGATGGTCGCGGTACTAACTCAATCTTGATGCCACCCAAAAGTGTGGACATGTGAGCTCTTCTATGTACATCCTTATTCTATGACTGTGTTCTCAAGTCGTTGAGATCGGCGCTAGGTGGCGCTTGTAAAAACAGTGTATTAGAAGAACTGAAAAGCTAACTTCTTCTATAAACTCCATGCGATATACGCTCACAAAGTCGCCGCCAACTGTGAAGAGAAATACCATGATACACTTAGGTTATAACTATTATTTAATCCAATAAGAATTTCGAACGCTCCTCGTATACAACGATTTCTATACATAAATGATCATGTCGCCATCTATGATTACATACAGTAAATATACAGAAACTCCAATTATACCAATTATTAAAAAAAAAGGTTTGGTTTTGTTAAATAAATCACCACTAGATGGCGTTTGTAATGTTCTAATCAACATGATTGCTGTCAACGATTGTTGTATTATTGTTTTACTACAGTTTTATATAATATACTAGGCTTTTTCCATGCTCCTCGTATATAACAGTTACTGTAGGTCTTTATATGAATGATCTCATCGCCATCTGTGATTGATTGTTATATAGTAAGAAAAAACACAGTACCAAATTACACCGACTATAATTTTAGTTACTTGATTTTGTTCGATAAATCACCACTAGATGGCGCCATTCAATCCATTATCACATTATGAGAAATTGTAGGGTTGGTTTTTGTTTTGTGGTTTCTTTTTGATTATCCCAGTATAAAGAATTTTATGGACATTGCATATTTGCTATTCATAACAGTTCAATTTCATCCATTCATTATAGTTAAGATTTTCGAGTACTCCTCGTATACAGCTTCTACAATAGGTGATCTATACGTATATTCTCTATTGTACTAAATAAGTTATAAAATAGCGATGGATTATAATTAAATTCACTAGATGGCGCTATATAGTAAATGGTCAATAAGTCTCATTAATCAAAACTTGGTATTGTTCCTGTTTTGTTTTTTTTTCTTGATCAATTGATATTCAGCCTTTCACAAAGATTAATAGTACACCATCTATTATTTTCTCATGGTACTAAATATTATATAATACATTAATCATCGACTGGATTAATTTTATGAAAATTATCTCTTATTGATTACAGCCCGTATATTCGGTTGTATTACATATGGAAACCTACACGCCACCTATGAATAATTGTAACTGATTTTATAAAAAGGCAGGTGTAGTTCATGAAATTGTCACTAGATGGCAGACAATTTTTGTCAATATTTCTATAATTTATAAGTTGTTTCAAATTAGAAGATTTTAGCTCCTTGGAATTGATAGAAATATTTCTATATCGATTTGATCATATAAATCTGCACTATATCAGTAATGTGTACCTTTTTGAATTAAATAATCTATAATAGTTATAAATTCAAGCTTAGTTATCTTTAGTTTTATTAGGTTGGCATAATCTAGCACATTTCTAACTTCTTAAACTAATTATAGCTCATATTATTATACTTTATTTAGAAAAATTGTTTTCTCGTATAAAAATATTTATATCATCACTAATTAACTGCGAATCAATTGTGTCAAGAATTTTTTATAATTAGTTAATCAAAAATTGTAGATTATTTTTTGTTTTCTTAATGTTTATGTAAAGGGCTATAAATAGACTAATTAAAAATCACGTGACGTATCTATTTCCTGTTATAAATTAATTAGGTTATAATAATTTTTCAACACACCGGTCACCGGTTTTTTGAAAAGAAAGCTATACAAAAAAATTGTGTTATATAATTACTTTTATTTTTAATTAATTTTAATTAGAAAAAACAATGCCAGTAAATACAGTATTATTTGATTTTTCAGTTGATGTAAGTTTAATTAAAAATGAACAACAAACATCGACAATATCATCAAATATCGAATTGGTATTGAAAGATTATTTCAAAAGTTTGAAATTATTATCAACAATACCATTAGATAATGGTGATTTAATAAAATTATATAGTGTCGATGGCAATGTTATTATAACATATCGTATATTCCATTTAAATGGTTTAATTACATTAAATATTGAATATATGAAGAATGAGAATCAAGGAGTCCAAATCAATTTCGAGGTATATAAATCCAATTAATACAACAACAACAATAAGAAACAAAATCGATAGAATTTTAATAATCCAATAAATTACAGCATGGTAAATTATTGGAACAACGTATCCAACAATCATTGAATAGTACACGTTCGAAAATTCTACCACCATTGAAACGTGGCAGTCGAATCGATCGCTATTTATTAAGTTCAGATGATCGTCTACTCGAATACGATATAGATAAAGTCATATTTGACGAACAAACACCTTATCAACATGTCCAAATTCTACATAGTATCACTTGTGGTAATATGCTGGTATTGGATGGTTATCAAAGTTTGTTCAATAATTATTGAAATAATTTATAGAAATTTGTAACCAAACCATATTGTAGATTTAGCTGAAGCCGATTTGATTTATACGGAAACATTAATGAGTCGTGGCATTGAAAATTATAAAGATAAAGAAATATTGATATTAGGCGGCGGTGATGGTGCTTTATTATACGAATTATTAAAAGAACAACCCAAAGAAGTTATAATGCTTGAAATTGATGAAGTTGTTATGAAAGCATGTGCGAAATATATGCGATCTGTATGTGGTGATGTCTTAGATAATATGTCCGGAACTAATTATAAAGTAATTACCTCAATTTTGGTTTAATTGAAATTTTTTAAATAATTAAATTTTTAGATAATTGTTGGTGATTGTATGAAATCGATAGAGCAATATTTGAAAGAAGGCCGTAAATTTGATTATATTTTCAGTGATTTAACTGATATACCATTAGAATCGGGTGTTGTACAAATTAATGAATTATGGGATTTTGTTATGAAAATATTGAAAGTATCGTTTCGATTATTGAAATCCGATGGTAAATTCATGACTCACGTAAGTATTTAGAAACTATAAGCTAGTCAACTGTGGTCTTTTTTTTTCAATCATGAAATGAAGTACTCGGACTTACAACAGCTTGAGAGAGCCACGTGATCTAATTTATTACTATATTATGTTTATTAGGTTATTGGAAGTGTCGCTAAACAAGCTCTAAATATGTACGAACAACAATTAATGAAATTGGAACCACCAGTTAAATTTACAACATCCAAAGCATGGGTACCGTCATTTTTAGAAGAATGGATGTTCTATCAAGTATTCTTTGATAAAAAACAATAACCAAATATTAATAATACAATATTATATCTAGTAGCAATTGATAATCGGTAGCATTTGTCTATTAATTAATTAATAGATCTGAAACATAAAGTTTGATTCTATTATTCAGTTATTATAACAAATAATTGATGATTGATTGGAAAAAATTACGATTTTGGTGCAGTTTAGAAATTATACGTCCAGATTGTGGTCGAGTTTCGACCCAATGGTGTTTTGGTTTTTTTTTTCAATGTAGGTTTTTGCAATATTTTAAAATTTCCACAGTTATATTTTATGTAATTTTGTTCGATTATTATCTTTAGAATATTTTTATAGTTGTTGTAATTAAATGTGTATCGAAATAAACTAAAATTTAACAATAATTGAATTTGTTTTAAGAAATTTAGTAATATTTAGGGATATTTAGTTTGCCGATAATTACAGTGTTCTATATTTGGTAATTTTTGTTGGCGACATCTATTAGTGCAACTTACAACAAATTCGATAATCATAACTTTAAAGAATTCAGGTCAATTAACAAATAAATACAAAATTGGATAGATTTAATAGTAGCATGAATCAATGGTAATTATAGTTCTTAAATTTATTTACTTTAAATTAGCGTTATTGAATAGAAAAAAATTAATCCGATATACAAAGCTCCTGGTTGTAGTGTAATTCTACACAACCTATTTAGTCGTTTTGTTTTTTCCCACATCAATTATATGAAGAATACCGTCTTTTAATCGATAAAAAATTTAAATCAATATTGAATTATAAATTATAATTTTCTTTTTATGGAAAAATCAAAAACAAATTTCCCACCAGCGCCCTCTACATAAATGACGTCATTTCTATTTATGGCAAAAGTTGACGCTTTACGATCGTGTTCGGCATAAATAAAAGTAATATTTCGATAGAAAATTATAAAAGAAAATCAAGAAAATTCTAATAAATTCATCGAAAAACTACGGTAATTATTATTTATTTTACTATTTACCAATAATTTTCCAATATATCAATCAAAGTTTTTCGCCTGTATATTCATTTGTTAATTTTCCTTTCAAGGCCAACTTTGCCGCCTTTTACTATAACGTGAACGTTATTTCTATTGAATGTGGTTTGTTTTTTATAGAGTTTCCCAATATTAATTAAGAAAAAACTACCAGAGTAAGTGATTTTCTAATAATTTCCACTTTTTCTTCTAATTTTTCTATTGTTTTTTTGTTTTTTTTTGTTTAGATGGTTGATGTTGATAATTTATCCGATTCGGAATTACGTACAAAATTGATCGAATTTGGTTTTCCTGTAATGCCGATAACCGGTACTACACGTAAAGTTATGGTTAGAAAATTGAAATTATTAATGGAAAACAAAAATAAAATCAATAATAAAGATGACCGAAGGTAATATTCGTCCCCAATAATAATAATACAGTTAACCTAATTTTTTTGTGTGTTTGTATATGTGGTTTTTATCTAATTTTAGATCGCTAGGCCGTTATTCTAGTGAAGATGAAAGTGATATTGATCAAATGAAATCGACGAAAAAAGAGAAATACAATAAACGTACAACAATCGGTACACCATCATCGATGCAACCGCCATTATTGAATAAACTGAATATAAAAAAACCGACACCTAGTGAAGAGAGAGTTACAACAATAACAACTAGATCGGAGAAGATTATACGTAATGCACGTGATGATTACGATACCGGTTCAGAATCGGATGATATCGATAATTTCAATGATACAACATCGAAAAATAGCAGTTTTCTTGATAATTATAAAACAACATCGATTAATCGTAGTAGTAGTAGTCCGGCCGGTTCGCCATCTACTAGAATACCATCCAGTTTTCTAGCAGCTAGTACAGCCGCTGATAATGTGGCTGATCGTTTGAATCAAATCCGATCTAGATACTCGCAAAGTAATAAAACTTTTTGTTTTTCTATTTCCTAATTAATTAATTCAAATTTTAGGTTATGATAAGCCGTTGTATACGTCATCGCCGAATGTTGATGCAACAATACCGGATAAGGAGAATACGCCGTTTTTGAGTAATTTCACAAAACGTTTATCACAATTGAGGGAAAGTCCGAAAAATTACGATTATAAAAGCGATATAATTAAAGAAAATGATATTAATAATGGTAATGGTGGTAATTCAAGAAACTACCTAAATAGGTAAACAACAAGATTGAATATTGTAATTAATGTTTTAATTAAAAGTTTTTTTTTATGGTTTTAAGTTATAGACAAACATCGGCTAGAAGTCGTTCAAGTATTTACAATAATAATCCATTAACACAACAACAACAACAACAATTGAATAATCCCGAATATAACAAAATGGCGAATACGAGTATATTTAAAAATAATTTTGTTCCATTCATGGTATTATTTGTTGCATTCATATTCTTCATTATAATTGTACTTGTTTATGTTGGTATTAAATCGGATACTCCATATGAGATTTCCGGTAAGCTTGATCTTAATAATAATTTTAATGACGATGATTATATCCCAATTCATAATTAGTAAAAGAAAATTTGAGATTTTCTATATACATATATATATTTTTTCTTCTACTAAAAAAAAAAATATCAATAAAATTTGTTTTAAATAATAATTTTGAAAAAAAAAAACACAAACATTAATTTTTGTTGTTTAACTTATATTTGATTATCCTATCTTTTTTTTTTCTCTTTCCGGTTGGTTAGCTGCTGTGCCTCGTTGTGATAAAGATATAACAAAGAAGAGATATGTGAATTGTATTGATGAGAATGATATAAATAATGCGATTAAATTATTAAAAATAATGAAACCAGAATTAAATAAACGCTATATAGATTATTTATGTTTAAATAATAAATTCAAATCGTATATGAGTGAAGATGATGTGATCGATTTTATACAAATGAATTATCAAAAATCTGAGGTACTAGACAATTTTTCCAAAAAAACAAAAAAATCATTTATTTTTTAAAATTCTTTTTTTTCTTTTCCAAAAAAAAAAATTGTTGATTAGTAGGGTGATTTGTTGATAATAATTTTTGTAGGACAAAATTGTTAATGATTTGAAAAATTTGGAAGTTTTATTAATTTTTAATCCACATTGGAAATTAAATGTTATACAATTAGATCAAGATGGTAATGAATTTAATGATGATATGATAGCAACGAATATGGTATGTATTTTAATTTCAATAATTATTTATACAATTTATGTGATTTTTCTCGATTGTCGCAACACGAAGAGGCACACAGTTTCCTTTAAATTCCTTAAAATACGTTAAAAATTATCAATTCCATAGATCTTATAGTATTTTTAAACGAGCTATTCTTAGGTAGTGAGAGAGATAGATGTGTGAAGAGAGTGAGAGAGATCGATATGTGAAAATGGGTAGAGAGAGAGAGAGAGCGACATATGAATTGAACGAGAAAGATAGGGCGAGTTACAAGAAGAACGGAACAGAGGAAAGGAGCGACAGTTGGATGTAAAGAGAAGGAGTCAAAGATGGATAGATAGAGAGTTATGAAGAGGTTAGAGAGAGAAATATAGTATGAAAGAGTAAGATAGGGAGAAAAAAGAGAGAGGTAGATAAGGTGAAAGGGAATTAGAGAGAGTGACAGGTGAATTGGGAGAGAAAGATAGGGCAAGTGAGAAGAAGATCGGAACAGGAAAGTAGCGATAGAGAGGAAGAAAAAGAGCGTGCGAGAGATGAATGGCGAGTGAAAGAGTCAAAATGGATTGAGTGGTCGAGGGAGAGAGAGTGGAGTAAAAATAGGTAGAGAAATGTAGTGTGAAAGAGTAAGACGTTGAGATAGTGAGGAAAGTAGTGAGAGAGGTAGATAGGATGAAAGGGAATTAGAGGAAGGCATGTTGATATGGAGGGAGATATGAATCTGTAGAGGAAGATAGGGCGAGGAAGAAGAAGATCAAGAATGAGTGGTAGATGCTTAAAAAGCGAAAGGGTGAGTCAAAGATAGATGGATAGGAAAGTGTGGAGAGGAGAGATATTAGAAAATAGGCAGAGAGTAAAGAAGTTAGTGTGAGTGAGAGAAAGAGTTAGTTGAAGAGAGGTGGATAGAGATGAGAGAAAAAAAGATGAAGATAGAGATATAGGAATATAATGTGCGATAGGTGAGATAAGGAAGGAGAAGAGAGCGAGAAATACAGAGAACATACTAGAATGTTCTCGAAGTGATTGACGAAACGAAAAATTCCGAATCTAATCAATTCGCATGAGAAGACAGACACTTGTTGTATACAGCTCGTGTCTCTACGATGGTGGTATTCCAACTGTTTAATTAGGGATAAACTAAATAGAGTTGTGATTTGGAAATTTGGACATTCTAATTTGTTACTACAATATACACAATTATATGGAATATTTAGAATTCCATATCATCTCCGGTTATAAAGGATCTAGCTATTAAAATTTGTTATTTTCAATAGGAAAACATCAAATATTTTGTTTTCCGAGTTAGTTATTGCGACAATCCGGCCTAGTAATGAATATTGATTTGTGACCGTCCCTGTATAATATTTTTCAAATTTGATTTTACCAATAATTTGGACCCACACTATATAACAACGTATTATTTGCGATTCGACATCAAAATGAAGAGAGAGAGATTTTTTTTTTTGACTATACAGTCTGTCCCGCAATTCACCGTAGTTTTGTCTTTGTTTCTATTTTTTTTTTTTTTTTGAGTATTTAAACGGAGAAAATGCAAAAAAAACATTCGAGGATCTAAACTGTAACGTCTAATAATTACAATATCACAGTTTAAATCTTCAAATACTTTATTTCCTCTATTAGAGCACCTGTAAAGTTAGAAATATTGATCAATCTCCGGACAGTCTGTATATTTTTGATTTGTTTTTTTTTTTTAGGAGATTGTGAACAATCGTCGCTCCTCAAAAATCACAGCCTTAATATCAACAAATCCACCAATACCATGGACATGTTATTTATATAATTTAACAATAAAACTTTTCAATTTCTCAATAACAATAATAATTAGTTTAATAATTCTATTATTATTGAATTATTTATATAAATATTATAAACAATATTGTCAACGGCAACACGATGAAGAAATAGCAATGGTAGAAAATATAATTGATATTTTACAAACAAATTCCAGTAATTATAATAATAATAGTAATAATAATAATCATGACGATGATGATAATTATTTAGTAATAAATCATATACGTGATATGATATTACCGATAGGTGAACGTAAGAAAAAGGAGAAAACATGGTATCGAGCTGTTAAATATATAAATGAAAATGAATCACGTATACGTACTGAAATACAAGTTGTTAAAGGTGAACCATCGGAAGTATGGCGATGGCTAGGTGGACCATCAATTAATGCGTAATAATATTATTATATACTACCCAAATTCTATTTTGTTATAATTAATTTATCAATGTTTCTAATTAGATCGAAGAATAAAGTTTGGCAGGGACAAGCATTTGAAACACAATCGGGTAGTGTAAATAGTTTAAATTGTTCACCAACACCATGTTTGAAAATACGCGGTATGGTCGATGATGCTGATCGTAATATAATAGCAATTAAAAAAGCTGTCTTATCGAAATGTGCCCAACAATGTCGTATTCTACATTGTGAAGTTGATTCGAATTGTGTTTATTTAAAATGTGCTGATCGTTCAGATGCATTAATTGCATATAGAAATTTACATGGATGGTGGTATGTATATTCGAAATAGAATGATTTATTCAAATAATTTTTTTATTGGTTAATTGTTTTAGGTATGCTGGTAATTTAGTAACAGTTAAATATTTGAAATTAGAACGGTATATGCAACGGTTTCCTGATTCACCAATTAGTGGGCCGCCGTATTTACAATAATTTTAAAATTTTAAGTTAATTCTTGTGTTTTATGTCTAATGATTGTTGTATTTTTTCACTAATTAAAATTAATTTGTATTTGAAACAACCGATTTTTATGAGCCCCTCGTATATTGTTCCCACATTAACTACTGAATAGTTCAAATGACTTGGCAGTAGTTTGAATTATTTAGCGAATTTTGCTGAAATTTCCACAATTATTTGCAAAATTTTCGATTTTAATGTCGACAATTTCCAGTATTAGTGATTTAGGACAAATTTGGCTCACGTTATCGTCGATTTAGTGAGTAGTTCTGTTATTTTGGCAAAGTAGTTCGAATGTGTAAAGTGGAAATTTTTGTGTTTTAAAATCGTTGATTATTCCAAATTTTCCGATGGCTTATAATTTCAAATCCGAATCAGAAGTAAAGACTTTCGTTAAAAATTTAGGTATCGAATATCGGTTCGGTTGTTACAGTGAAAAAAAACCGGAAGGTACGACTATAACCTCACTTTATTCCGAACGAGATTATTTTCAATTTATTAATATTACTTTGTGGAATTCCGAGAAAATTCTCAATAAATTCCAATTACGATGCAATATTTTGTAGTTGCTATTTACAAATCGTTAAAAATTGTAAAATTTGTGGATATAACCTCACTTTGTATGTTGTCTTGCAGTATGTCACCTATTGGCCGATTATTTGGAGACGATCGATAAAAATTTCGATAAAGCCGGTGTGGTTTATCGTAATACTTGCGATGAATATAAATATGCTCGTAGTTGTGCAAAATACGGTACTTATTCGTTATTAGGTCGTGGTTTAGCAAAATCCGATTTCAAACAAGCTTTCCAATATTTCGAAAAAGGTTGTAATTTGGATGATCCCGATGCTTGTCTACATCAAGGCTTATTATTGGTGACGAAAAACGAACAACAAGGCCTCACACAAGATATAGCTAAAGTATTTCAATTTTCGTACATCGGTAATAAAAATTTTGTGAATAATATTCTTTATTATATAGGGTATGTCGATTTTGGAGAAATCCTGTCAATCGGCCAATGCAAATGCTTGTTATTATTTATCGGGAATGTATATAGCTGGTGTACGTAAAGATAATTCACAAAATGAATATGTTGTACCGCAAAATATGGAGAAAGCTTTTAAATTTGCAACAGAAGGTTGTAAATTGGGCAATATGTACAGTTGTGCAAATTTGAGTCGAATGTATTCCAAGGGTCATGGTAATTATTAAAAATTCAATAATTTAGTGGTTCTAACGTTGTCGAGTTTGTTGTTGTTGTTGTTGTAGGTGTGGCACCGAATAAAGAATTGGCGGAGAAATACAAAAAGAAGGCATTAGAAATGCAAGACGAACTGAACGATGGTAAAACATTAACGTTCCGACAGGGATTACCATGAAATTGTTGTTATTATTATAAAAATTTTAGACTTTTTTTATTTTAAAAAATATTGTATCATAAAATATTTCATTGTTGAATCTGAAAACATATCACACATTTTTTTGTTTTTTGTTTTGTTAATTCTATAAAAATTCCAAAGTGTTTAATTGTCTACGATGTTTTTCAATATTTGGCAATGCTTCTAATCGTAATGGTCGGCGTACATTTGTTTCAACACCACCAATTGTTGTTGTTCCTGTTAAAACAAAAACAAATTTCATTGGTTTAATAATTTTTAGATTAAATCCATTCCATCCATTTTTATACCATTCAACCATACATTATTATTAATTCCACTACCATAACTAGTACTTAAGCCACTTGGTGTCGGTGTTGGTGATGATGATGATGTAACATTCTCGTTAATATTATTTATTTTATTGCGATTAGTAAAATCTATAAAATTAAATTATAAGAATATTGGAAAATTATTGTCAACATTCCAATTCTAAATACCATGATGTGAATTACCTCGCCAACGATTAATAATTTTATTCGGATCGATTTTTGTATGTTGATTTAGTAGTTGATTTGCACGTTTTGTTGTTGGCTGGAAATAATTACCAATTAGATCGTAATCTTCTGAATCGTCCAGTTTCTAACAACAACAAACAATCAAATTATGATCATTATTTATATACAGGCTGTCTTAAAAGAAATAGACAACAAAAAGAAGTGGTTAGAGTTAGAGGATGAAATTCTGAGACAAAACGTCACCTTCCTACCGTTTTATTAATTTTTTTGATCTGAAACACCCTTATTTAGTTATTATTGCTAAATGCTAAATGAAGTAACCAATAGGAGGTGTACTTGGCTGAGTGAGTAAAGACAGGGACGGCGCGACAAAAGAATTTCATACTCTATACAGCGTTTCCCAATAGGGATGTCCTAGTTTTGACAGTACTTGACAGTCATATTGGCTTTTCAATTTCTGACATTTCTTGTCTAATGGATGGCTTATATCCATAGAGTCTATATATCTACAAGGAGACCGAACAGTTTTTTCGGTTAAGCTGGTATACTGTTTTTATAAACGCCACCTAACGTCAATCTCATAAACTTACGACTAAGATGGCTATTTGAATTCAATAACCTAATGAAGTTGACATCTGTCAATTCATGCGTGACCAAAACTCATCGAGATGGCGCTCGGGTGAAACTTGTATCTACATGAGTACCATTTGGTCATAAATTACAATCTTGACTGTCGGAAACGATTTTGAACAAAAAAAAAAACAAAAACGTTTTTTATTCATTTATAAAGTAGGGACAGTCTTATTGGGAAGCCTTAGACATCCCTATTCTGCTGCCTGTCACTTTTAAGACATCCTGTATGTATATTTATTAATTTTTTGTTGTCAAAATTACCTCATTTATTATGATTAAATGTTCATTATCTACTAATCCTAAGTGTAGCATGCACAAAAAAATAGCGCGTGCTATTATTACAATCAATTTATAAATTCAAAACAAAACGGGAAATCCCCCAAAACCGCTTTACAAAAAAAAA